>VDFB02295120.1:0-82033 GCA_007258455.2 Sequoia sempervirens
CTAATCGAGTCAAGATTGTTTGAATTTTCCTCATCACTCCAACTCAGATGAATGGCCAATAGGAATTCACTGACGAGAGATTCCTATGTACTTGTGGGCTCTACTTTCTTGTAGCTATAGAGTATATGTGGTAGCTTCTCGTGGGTCTCACCATTCTTAAAGAGCTTGCATCTCATTTCCATGAGCTGGTGGGGAATGACAGTGATCACCTTTCATCACTCTATTGGTGTTGTTGATCTAAAGGTTTTGGGCATTGAGATGTGACATAGCGTGTGGGCCCACTCACACATGGAAGCATCTTTCTAACCTCGCAACATTTAACTTGTATGCACTTCAAATGGAAGCAAGCTGGTGGGAACAACCCGGATGGAACTGGAAGTATGGTATTAGCTATTAGATCCTACACATGAAACAAAGTTATTTAAGCGGGGGATACGGCTAGGCCCATTGAAAGACATCTCAGTTAATGACTTAGACTTAAGTCATTCATAAATCAAAATTTTAAAACTGATGTGAGGATGAATTAATATGACTGACAACCTTAGGACTTCGGGGTCGGTAATGGATGTATGCTGATGGCTTTAAACAATGACTAAAGAAACTAACAACCAGGAAAACCAATCAACTCGAAATTAGAACGTTCAAGATGAATAATTGAAGGAAACACTAACCAAACAAGACCCCTAAACCTTGATGATGGGTATATCTGACATGTGAATAACAAGCACAAAAGACTAAAAATGTCAAGCATTTTGAGGGCTCTATTAGTGGCTCATGCTCAGAGATGCATGGTGGGTATGGCAAGAAATAGATCTCATGGTGGAGCAAACCAAACATAGAGGAAACCCAAAAGAAAAGAAACGACCTGATCAAGGAAAGAAAATCCAATAGGAAATAAACACACCAAACCCTATATACAAAATTTATAGAAATACACAATGTACATGGATATAGCCTATTTCAAGAGAAATAGGGTTTCAAGTAATATCTATGTACTAGCAGTTTTAGACATTCACCCATGAGTGACTATAGGAAGTACGAATCCTCACCATGAAAATCTGCTATCAAGTAAGGACCCAACCATAGAGGATCAAACTTCCCATGTTTTCCTTTATCCTCTAATCTAGCATTCCACATTAATACCATACATCCTATCTCAAATTTCCTTGGCAAGGCTCATTTTTCATGCAAATATTTAACCTAGACTTGCATTTTCTCATTCCTCTTGTGTGCCTCTCTTCTCATTTCATTGAGCTCAACCAATTCATTCATCATGTTTTGCATCTCATCACAAATGTCAGTATCATATTCTTGCAAAAACTTATACATCTTCATCAGATTATTATGAGGAATTCTAGCCTCCACTCCATAAACCAAGTTAAAAGGAGAAAGACTAGTAGCTTTCTTGATAGTGGTTCTATCTTCCCACAAAGCTAATTGCAACTTCGAGTCCTAGGCCTTTTTATTCTTTTCAATGACCCTTTTGACAATCTTCATGAGGCTCTTATTGTTGGATTCAACTTTTCCATTTCATTGAGGATGATATGGGGATAAGTAAGATATATTTATGCCATGTTGATGCAAAAATATAGGAATTCTTCAGATCGAAAGCACATGGCATTTTCAAAAACAATCCTCTCAAGCACATCGAATCTACTTAAGATATTGTTCATCAAAAAATCTATGATGACCTTGCTAGTTGCTTTCTACATGGGAATATCCTCAAACCACTTTTTAAAGTAATCAGTTGCCACCAAAATCTAGGCGTGTCCACCACTAGACTTCACTACCATCTCTCCTATAAAATCAATCCCCCATTGCTAAAAAGGGGCTGGTGCTAAAACTGGTCTAAGTGGTAAATTAACTGAAAAATTAAGCTTACTGGTGAACCTCTGACAAGAATCACATTTTTTGACATATCTTTGTGCATCCTTGAAGACTGTGGGCCACCAGAAACCAACCCTCAATATCTTGTGTGCTGTAGTTTTAGCCATATAATGGCCTCCACACTCTCCTTTATGTATCTCAATCAACAAGTCTTCGACTTGATCACCATCTACACATCTAAGGAGTACACCCTCAGGGATTCTCCACCAAAGTTCACTATCAATAATAATAATATATTTTATTTCTTGTAACTTTAGTGTTCTCTTCTCATTACTCAGCATGCCATCAGGACATCTCATTGCTTGCAAATACTCAAAAATTCTTTGATACCAACCACATGTCTGGATAGCACATATAGGAGCAATGTTCTCTTGTTTCATCTCATTGATTTGATTGGCATCTAAATTAGTTTCAGCCACGAGCTTGGCCAGACCCTAACCCCTAACCAATTTGGTGATTTGAATATCTATGTTAAATTCTTGGATTCTATTAATCCATCTATACCTTTGGCCAGTAGTCTCTTGTTGTGTAAAGATGTCCTTGACTATCGCACTTGAGACATAAGCAACTATTATAGCACTAGTGAGTAGGTTCTCAAAATTCTTAACAACTTTTACTAAAGCATAAGCTTTCTTTTCAGTAGTATCATACTTAAGCTTAGCTGATTGCAGGGATTTGCTAAAAAAGGCAATTGGTTGTTCAAAACCATCATCATTTTTCTGTAACAATACACCTGACATAGTATGAAAGCAGGAAAATTTGAATAGTTGGAATGGTTTTGAATAATAAGTGGTTTTCAATATAGGTACCACCTTGATAGCATCTTTTATAGCTTGAAACGCTTTGATAGGTTGTTCTAACCATATTACCTTTTCTCCTTAAGCATTTTTGAAATGGGCTTGCTTATCTTTGCAAAGTTAGTCACAAATCTTTTATAAAATTTATTTTCCCAAAGAAGGATTGGATACCTTTGACATTTCTTGGTGGGGTAATTTTATCAATGGCTTCTATTCTTTCAGGATCAATCCTAATGCCATCCTTGGACACAATATGCCCCAACAACTTATCCTCTTTAACCCCAAAGGCACACTTCTTTGAGTTCAAGGAAATACCGTATCCTAGAGCTCTAATAAAGATCTTTTCAAGATGGGAACAATGATCTTCTTCTTTCTTACTATGAGTAGTTAGATCATCTTGATAAATTGCAAGGAATAAATCAAGGAAATCAACAAAAGCTACATCCATAGCCCTTTGAAAAGTGTCACCAACTTTTATAAGGAAAAAAGGCATTCTAACATAAACATAAGTTCCCCATGGTGTTGTAAATGTTGTCTTAAATTTTTTTGATTCCCTTACAATAGCTTGGTTGTATCTAGAGAATCCATCCATCATGGATAACAATCCATAGCCTGTCACCTTTTTTAACATCGCTTCCATGTTGGGCAAAGGATAATTACCCTTCAATGATGCAACATTTAAATTTCTAAAATCCACACATAATATCAGATCTCCATTCTTCTTTCTGATAGGAACCAAATTGGAAACCCATGAGGAATACTTTATAGGCTTAATGCTCCTTGCATCACTTAATTATGCAAGTTCTTCTTGCATTTTGGGCCTTAAGATAGGGTTAAAGGGTATTTTCTTTTTCCTAAATGGTTTTGTATCAAATTTTAAAGGGATTTCATGTTGAAACAGGTCTTCCCTATATGCTTTCAAATCATCATAAAACCAGGTGAACACATGCTTGTATTTTCATAGCAGATCAATTAGCATGGTTATCACATGCGACTTCATTCTTTTGCCAATATAAACCTTCTTTGGGGCATTTTATATTCCCAGGTTTACCTCCTCAAGGTCTTCCTTATGTGTAGATGTTTGTATAGCACTTGACTTGTCTAGGCCATCAAAAACCCTTTCAAGTGCAACCAATCCCTTGGGGATCTTATTTGTTTGTAGCTGAATTACATCATTTCCAAACAATGTTTCCTTACTGTCAACTTCTACCACATATGAACTGAAGTCAATCTCTTGATGCTCATATTGGTCAACAGAGTGTAGAAAATTTAAGATGTCATTATCATCCTTAAATACTTTCTAGTTTCAAATATTATCAGGCACAACAGGACTTTTTTGTACCTCAATCCTTGAACTACCATCAAAAGTCACATCATCTAGCTTAATGGCAATGTTAGCCAACAAATCTACTCTAGAATTATGTCCTCTTTCTATCCATTCTATCCCAAAAGCATAAAATTCCTCGATAGTATCCCAAACTTCATTTCTATATTTCTCAATCTCTTATCTTTAGTAACAAACCTAGACCTAACTTGTGAAACTACTAATTCCAAATCTCCAAGTACTTTTAGCAATTTTATCCCATGTTTAGAAGCAAGTTTTAAACCAAGTGATAGTGCCTCATACTCAGCTACATTGTTGGTACATGTAAATTTTAACAAGAAGGAATACTTGAAATTCCTACCTTGGGGAGATATAAGAATAACCCGAGCACCTGAACCTTCTTTTGGGTAGGCCCCATCAAAGTACATAGTCCATAGAGGATCTTCTAGTAGTGTTAATGCAATCTCTTTAAAAATTGGTGAAGGATGGAATTTACCTCCTTGTTGCTCCATTTCTTCTACCCAAAATGTTTCCATGCTGGTGTCTACAAAGTTGTTCATTGGTGGTTCTTCTAGTTCTCCAACATGCTCAATCATGTGTCTAAATCTTGATTCTTGGGAAAATTTTACATCCTTTTGGTCAATGGAGAATGCAGAAAATGACAAGTCATATTACATACTCCCTCCCATAGAAGCACACCATTTCCTTGAAAGCAACATTCCATATGTTGGTGGAATATCACCACTGTAACACTCATAGCCAACTCATTTTCTGGTAAAGCAGCCAATCTGTATGGAACTTCATAGATCACACCAATAACAGGGACCTCTCTAGAATCCATGGCATAACATTTACCATATGTTATGTCAACCTTCAAACCCATTTCCTCCATTATTTTGATAGGAAGGACATTGTTTGGGGAACTTGAATCTATCATACAATTCCTAAGCACCTTTCCATCAATAATCAAACTCAAAAAGTAAGGATTGACTAAATTTGGGTTTGTAGTGATGGTAGTTCCAAAATAGATCTCAAGATTCTCATTGACACTTGCCCCTATTTTAGGATCTTTTGTATGGCTCTTACTCATTTCAGGCACATCAATTTCCATATTTTGTTGGTTACTTCCAGGAATATTATTAATAACAACCATTGTTTTGTGCTTACGATCATCAATCCTCATCATTTCGAGAAGTGGAATTGTTACCTGAATCTAAGATAGAACTTGAAACATATCTTTGGGAGAATAGCCTGTACTTGTGGAAGTACCATTTCCTGAGGGATTATTACATCAACTTGTTTTTCAACCTTTTGCTCAGTAGACTTCAATTCTTTGGCTGTCAACTCTAGTTGTATAACCTTAGCAATGACCTTTGGCTTACTTCCCTTCTTGGCCCAAATTCTGATTTCTTTATTCTCCTTGGGGTTTGTTTCTCCTTTCTTATTATCTATTTTCACACCCTTACTGTTTGCACTATTCTATTTGATGAATATGCCTCCTTGATGACTTGGGGTACCACTTGCCACCCTATTCTTGAGGTGGAGATCATTCCTTGCTTGGGCTCTAGTAGCCAATGCAACCGTATACCTCTATATTTCTTCATCAAAAGGTCTCCTTAAAGAAACATTACATGTCTCAAGATTACAAGCTATATATTCATCTTCTTTTTCTTCATCAGAGAACACTTGTTGATGGTGGAGAGCTGATTCTTGTCTTTGTAAATCCACATCATTTGTGTCAACATCATCACTGGAAGAATATTCACTACAATCCATATCCGATCTAGTCATAAATACATTAGTAATATCATCAAGGTCACAAGGAGAATCAATCTCCTCCTGATCATTTTGAGATTTCTCCATGGATTTGGCAATTGTACATTGATGTGTAGAATGAGGAAGTTCACAAACTTCAGACCATGGTATTTCTTGTACAACATTTGTAATATTTTTATGCAATGGTTCTGGTGTTTCTTGAAAATTCTTTTGGTTATTTTGAATAGGTTTCCCATTATGCCAACTAGTGTGCTATGGATAATCTTGTAGCCTTGGTAGCCTCTCATTTCTCTAAAATTGAGGCTTATCATTACTAGATTGCTTCTGTAGTAGGCTTAAAACTTGCTCTAACTTTTCTTTTGGGGTAGTAACATTAGGAACCTTCTCATTCTAAACCTTTGAATTCTTAGAAGACTTAGGGTCATCCCTTTGACCCACCTTCCCAAATGCCCTCCTATTATTTTCAATGTTCGCTACCATTTTGTAAGCCTCTCTTAGAGATTGCAAATTTTTATCTCTAAGCAGGTAGCACATTTTAGAATCATAAGTATTACAATAAATGACCAAACACGCCCTCTCATTAGGTCTTAGAAATCCAGGGACCTTATACATGGCCTTTTAAAATATCACATTGAATTTTGTAGCTATTTCATTGTGCCCCTTGGTAATGTTATTAAAATCATTTAATCTAAACTGTGGGTCAGTCTGATCACCATACTGCTCTCTAAATTCTCTAAAGAATGAATCCTTGGAGTCAATACTCACATCTAGTAGGATTCTATACCAATCTCTTACATCTTCTATGAGATATTGCATGAAGTACTTCATAGCTACATCTTCATCCCAAAGTTCAAAATCTTCAATAAAATTTTGAAATTCCTTCAAATGATCTTCCCCACTAAGGGCATTGTTGCCAGTAAATTTGGGCACATGTTTTTTGGCATTCTTTGGCACCAGATTTGGGTAGCTAGGAATATTTTCAAAACATAATTGTCTATACCTATTGGTATGCAACAATCACCTACCAATAGGGCCTTCTTCCTCATCTTGGTGATCCCTATCACTCCTATTTTCACCATCATATCGATATCCTCTGGATTGGGAATCACTATCACTAAAATGGACATTCCTATTTCTATTTTTAGGCTACAAGGAAGAGCTGGAAGGATTACCAGTGGGTGAAATTTTGTCACTGGTATGGGAATTTGAAGGGGATTAGTGGCCTTGAGGACTTTGTGCTTCAGGGACAGGTTCTTTCAATATGGACTGAAGGAAGTTGAGTTTCTTCTTCATTTCTTTATTTACTGCCATTAATTCCAATTCTTTAGTCTTTCAATCTAATTCTTCATTCTCCTTCATTTATTTATCAAAAATCAAAATAGAATCATCCTAAGATGTATATTTCTTGGCATCCCCTCCCTCATTTATCTTTAGAGCTTCATTAGCTTTTCTCTCATTCATAGGATGTTTCCCTTTATCAACATCTTGGGACTCTTTCTTAGTGTTCTTGGGAGGAGGAGGAAGTGGGTTAGTAGTTTTCTCAGCAGCTTTGGGTCGTGTGTCTTCAATAGTTTTATCAGCTAATGGAATTGTAGGAATTCTGCCGACAATTTCTTGTACTATTGGGCCATCTTCTTGGTCAGCTTGAGTAGCCAACTTTTCCATTACTTCCATCTCCTCAGCCTTCCTTCTTAATGCATCCCTATGCATCATAACATCCCTAATCCCTTTTTTATGAGCAACCTCCCTTTTCTTCCTATTTTCAGTGCACTTAGAAATACTTTGATTAAGTAAACACACATCATTCAATACTTCTTCTTGATCTGGAAGAGTAGATTCCCTATTAGATACAACAATTTTTTCAACTCGAGGAGGATGTGGATCATGGGAATAAGCATCTCTGGTCAATAAATCATTTGGAATAGGGTTGTATGGGTGCGAATTTGGGGTAATAGATCCTTTGGCTCTGGCATGCCTAGCATTAACATTATCTCTTTGGATTCTATCCCTTTCTCTTTCCCTCATAGCTTGCATACCAGGGTCAAAGGAATACTCATTTACAATAGTTTTCATATAAAGCCCACCCCTTTCCTCAGAAGTACTATCACTAAGATCTAATAAATCATTTTCATATCTCGAGCTATAATTAGAACACATTTCATGTTTAGGGGTGGGATGAGGTGTAAACTTACCTTTTCCTATGTTCTTTTCCTTTATCCATTTTCCTTTGCTCTTAGATATTTCACCTTCCAACTGCTACTCAAGATTCTTCCTTAGGTAACCTCATGTTCCCTTCATTTGAGCTTGAATTCCTTTTAGCTTTGTCACCTTCTTAATTTTCTTTGCACTTTTCTTCCTAACTTTGTGGATATCCTTGAACACTTGTTCACACTAGTGCAGAGATGCTAGAGTTTCCACCCAAGGTTCTTGGGAAAGATTAGTAACAATTTTTTTATAGCCTTTGAAAATAGTGAGAGACCTTTGGGAATGAAGACAAATTTTGACACCTATGACATATATTTACATGAATTTTGAAAATATTGTTTGTAGAAAAATGGGAGGGAATTTTACTAGGATAGTAGACAATATATTGACAAAGCTTAGAGGAAAACGTGACAAGTAGTTTCAATTGACTGATTCTATGAGTAATTATCACCATATAATACAATGATATGTGATAAAGCATTCTGGAAAACTAGTAATTATAAGACTTACATCCCTAGTAGATTCACCATTCTATTGGTTGTTTTCACAAAAAACCAATTAGGTCATAATAGGTACCTATGAGCTTGCAAGGCTCAATTGTCGAATATCTTCTAGACAAGTTGCTAACTAATGAGATATGGAATTAATTGCTTTATCTCCTGCACATTGGGATTTGTAAAACCTGGGAGGGTAATCCTACAATGTATATTATACTATTACTTGAAACAATTCACAGGTACATTGCATATATTTAAGTAGACACATTCTCATCCATAGCCAATAGGCTGAAATTTATCAAGGAATTGAAAATTTCCTAAACAAACACACCTTAAGCTGAGAATACCAAAACAACACAAAAACCACAAGTCAAAAGTAGATCAATGATTATTTAAATGATTATTCTTAGGTCAGACAACTAGGGTTATGGAAGAAATTAAAATGATTCATGATTAGTGCCATTATCTTTGGGGTAGGAGTTTGAGAAAATTTGAAACATAAGGAATATTCAATTCTGGATAATCTAGATCTCTATAATATTACTTAGCAATTCACAAATTAGTAACCAAATTCTAAAGAATACTTATCACATCCCTAGATCATGCATAATAATTCATGAGTTGATTCAATCATTTTTACTTCTATGAACAAGAGCTAAAACCAAAACATATATCAAAGTCTAAAATGATGAAAATTAATGAAATGATCTTTGATCAATATTTTCATTAATAATTCCTATCCATCATAAAAAATGGAGAGACTATGGATTTGGAAAATCTCCATTATCATTTTGATATATCTAGAAACCATACATTCAACAAAATATGCAACCTAGACTCAAAGCATTTGATAAAGACTAAACACATTATCTCTGTGTTCTCATTTTTCACAAAATAGCTCTAGTATTCAACCAAAAGACCTGTACAAATGACCCTAAATTCCCTTTGTGAAGGGAGAAAAACAAGCTTCAAGCTGAGTGTACACATGTTACTATAAGATTGAACCACAAGAAGACACATTCCCAATTCAGTTATATTTTCATTTATCAAAGCAGAGGGAAACCGAACGAGACAAAGATCATTTGCATTTGCAAAGAGGATTAACCTTGTCTTCAAAATCACATGTCAAAAAGAGTAAACATCTTCACCATGGTGCCTTGGTATCATCGAGCAAAAAGACAAAATAATGTGGATTGAAAATGAGTCAGCATTTTAGTCAACATTCTACATCACTAACAATTCATAAATTCCCAGTGAAACATATGTTTTATACATTTGCATATTCTATGGCCAGACTTGTACAATACTTGACCAATTATATGTTTCACACTTCAATCCAAACCAAATTTTCCAACATACATACTTACCCATTCCTGATACTCTTCATGTGTTAGACATTCAAAGTCAATAATTTTGTGCATGGTCTTCCTGTAAGGGGAATATTTGGTTCCAACTGCATTGGACTCTCTATCAAAATCCTCCATAAAATTGATGAGAAATGTCAACCTATCTATAGTGTTGATGAAGACATCGATATTGGCTTCTCTACATATTTTTCCAACCTGGCTAGTAACTATGTCATCTATTTCCTTCCTCCATATATGCAATGGTTTCATCTCATAATAAGACACCTCAATATCCAAAAATGGTTCCAAATCAGTGTGAGTGTATAAAGATAACAATTCTGTTATCTTTTGTTCAAGTGGAGCTGCATATCCTTGGAACTTTTTCTCACTTAATTCACTCACAAATTCATAAACTGGTTTTACAATAGGATACATATCTTCATGTTGGCCAGCCCCTACTAAAATTAGCTTCAAATTTTCAAATCTTGAGACCCATTTGTTTAAGTTTGGTATAGCCAACATATTATCCTTTTGGGATAACTTCATTGCATGTAACATGAGAGCATAATTGTTGTGCACACTATTGAGTCTATCTTGAATCCTTCTATTCAAATGTCTTAAAGAAGCATCAAAAATATTTGAAATGTTCTCATACATGGTGTCTTGGAATTTCTCTAGCATTTTTTTATGAACCTCAATTTGTAGAAGCAATTGATCCCTATCTGATGAATCAGAGCTTGGTCTATTTGTTTCCTCCTATGCAGTTAACCTTTTTCCCTGATCATGTAGTACTATTTCTAGGGAATAACTATTAATCAAGTGCTGCATAGATGTCATATGAGAAACTAGGAATGGGTGGCTTGAGCTAGGCTGACCCTACTCCATTTGCATCTCTGCCCTTTGCTTGTATAATGCCAATTTAGTTTCTAATGTAGCCACCCTTTGTTGGCTAATATCATATTCCTTTAGTAGATCACCATATTTGGCTCTAAGATTATCTCTTTCCAAAGTGAGACCTTCCACAATAGACCGAGTGAATCTGGCAACATTTACTACCATATCTACAGCTTCTAGGGATGGAGTATCAATTCACAATCAATTTTCCACTAAGTTCTGATGGTTATGCCAAAACTAGTTTCTTAGAGGCTAGAGATAATGACCATATTGCTAATGCATCCCAATCTTCACTAAAAGTTGAACCTTTCAGTTCCATTTCTAACTCTTCCTCTATTTGTACCAGAGGTCTCTTATCCCTTCTTATAACATCCAAAACAATTGCATCAACAATGTTCCAATCTGGAAATAGAAATACACCACTTTTCTTCACAAGTTCTCTTCCTTCTTGTGCATTAATCCTTTTAAATTCATCCTTCATAAATTTTCTTACATTCACCTCAATGATACTATCAGGTGCTTCAAGATGCAAGCTCCTCTCAACAGCCACCTTTTGTGCATAATCTAAATTTTGGACTTCCATCAAAAATCTTGGAATGCCGAAGTTTCAATAAAAGCATCATCCTCCATGAACTCCTTGTTGGCTTCTACCATCAAGTCATCTGTAGTATTTTTTAACCCACAAATATCAATTTTTCCCAATTTGAGAATGTTTTTTTCCTAAACTTGAAGCAACTGCTCATTCATGAGGAGACATTCCAATCTACATTTCTTCAGGGGTGACCAACATATCATCCTCATCTGTATCAGCATAATCAGCTAATACTTTTGCTTCTTTTGAAGTGGTTGCTCAAGAAGAGTAGAAATTTTAGGAGGTGAATCAAGATCAATTATAGGTAAAGGGGCCTGGGCAGGAGGAGTTAGCATTGCACTCTTAGGAGAGTCTACTTTCATACTATTAGAAGTAACAAGAGTTAATGGACTCCTTTCATCACTTTCCATTTTATTTCTCCTAGAATAGATTCTCAATTTTTTGGATGGTTGATATGTAGGCATTTCTTCTAAGGCCACCTCAACATTTTCCTCAACCACCATAGCCTTTCCTTTATCAGGAAATTCCCGTTGTTCTCTTAAGACACCAAAAATATTCTCAAAATTATTCATGACATACATTGCTCTATGGAACTCACCCTCTATATTTGGCAAGGGATCATATTGGGGATTATTCTTTTTCCTGGCATCCACCATTTTTCGGTAAGCCAAATAATTGGATTTTCTTTCAACCTGTTCACCGTTGTTGACAACATTCCTGATGATATCCTCTGAGAAGTTAAAAGAATGCACAAAAGTACCCAATTTCTTATTAGTTCTATGTCTACTTATGAAACCTTCTAGATCATGATTCCTTGGTTCCATAGTTAATAGTTCATAAGGGGCTAGCAATTGCTCTATTCCTTTCAATCCCTTCTTAGTCACAACATAATCTACAAATGCAGTCCATTATGGGAAGAAAGATCACTTCCTTGCTGATTCAAGCAGATGTGCCTCTTGTGCAACTTCCAATTGCCTCATGATTTCAAGAAAACCAATTCTCAGTGGAACCTCTGTCGGTAGAACATGTGTGCCTAAGCTACTACCATATACCCTAAGAATTGTTTTATTAGGATATAAAATAAAATCTCTCCAGTTGTGACTTAAATTCAAATCTGGCCTTCTCTCCCTCGACCTCAAGAACTCATGGATTTCCTTGGGAATCCTAGGTGGTTGGCACACTATAGCACTTCTTATCTTGGATACAAAAGAATTTCTAAAAATCACAAAATTATACTTCTTATCATCTTTGTCCAAGATATAGGTCCAACACTGAATAGGAAAATCAACATTATCTTTCTTCCTTTCTAATGTAATCACCTTCTCAAAAATCTTCTATCCATTGGACAAAATATATGCATCAACAATGAATACCACTAGAACTTCACTCACTATTTTCTTTCTTTTAGTGCAACTAAGTGGGCTCATCGATACAATCAACCAAGTAGGTTCCATAGTAATACATCATACTATATGGTGGGTGTTGCATATGTGTAGCCAAGTAACTGTATATTGGTTGTAATCTAATAGGTGGATCAACACCTACAAATTGGTAGAAAGAATACATAGTTTTTTCTGAAATAACTGGAAAAATAGCTCATTGGGAAGGGTTCAAGCTCCCCACTACAAATCTATACCTTTCTCCTTTGATTCCTAGTTCCAACCACTATAGTGTGTGAGGGTATCATTCTTGACCTAATCAATACCTTGGCGTTGTTATACTCTATCATAATTGTATCCATATTCAAAGGAAGCATATTTGAATTCCTTTCATGTAGGACAAACACCTTTTCAATTTCTTCATAGGTTACTGTTAACATTACCACCCCATCATATGCTCTGACCACCCTAGTAATAGCATCATGTACTTTGATGCAATATCTTTCAGGAATCCAAATCCATATACACATTGGGAACAACTAGTATTCCCATATTCAAATCCCACAAGTTACTAAAACGAGACCTAAGATTTCTATTCCTAAACCAATGTTGAAACATTTTCCATTTAGTATAAGGTACCTTGGCATCTTTGATGAAACATGCCTTATCAATTAAACCCTCTTGAATCTCTAAGCCATGAAATAAAACCCTTCCCTTTGGTTTTTTACTGGTAGACTGGGGTAGTAAGTCAATTACATCTTGCGACAGAGACCTAGGTTGGGTGAAAGAAGAAGAAGAAGCACTGGGTGTTTTGGGAGCCATAGGTTCGTATACACAAGAAAAATTTTGATAGAGGAATTCTACCTATTCGAATCCTAATTTTAGTTCAAAGCTTGGGGTGAAGGATAATTCTAGCAATTTAGAAGGTTACGACTTTTTAGTGATAAAGATTAACCCTACTTTTAAAGTAGTGAAAGCAGAAAAACAAGTGCATTTGCTTTAAAACAACTAAAATAAAATCCTATCTTAGGAAATTGAAAAAAGCATGAATTTGCATTTATAGTACTTACTGCTTTGAATCATACCTAAAAGCCCTAATTCCAGTTGGTATAGTCTCTACAATTCATTTATCAGCTCCTCATATTTTCTAAGACACATTGTTGGACCTCAAATAAGCAAGATTCAACCACACAAAATTTTTGATAGAGCCTGAATATGGATATCGAGTCAATTTTTCCTTTAATGCTTACTCTCATGATGCAAAAGAATTGTAATGGGCATGCTTTGACACTTTGAATATGAGTCATTGATTTACAACTCAGATGGGCATTTTGAACAACTCCAATTGAGTCAAGATTGTTTGAATTTTCCACATTGCTCCAACTTGGATGGATGGCCAATATGAAATGGCTAATGAGACATTCTCATGTATCAATGGGCTCCACCAGCCTACAACTACAAAGTGTATGTGGTAGCTTCTCATGGGTCTTTCCATTCGTAAAGAGCTTGCATCTTATTTTTGTGAGCTGGTGGGGAGTAGTGGTGATCACCTTTTGTCATTCTATTGGTGCCATTGATTTCATGGTTTTGGGCATTGAGACATGACATAGCAGGTGGGCCCACTCACACATGGAAATATTTTTCTAGCCTCAATGCATTTAACTTGTGTGCAATTCAAATGAGCAAGCTAGTAGGGAATGGCCCAAATGGAGCCCCGTGATCTGGTGACTATTCAATCCTGCAAATGAAAGAAAGTTATTTATAAAAAGGGGCCTAGAATAGGCCAATGAGAAAGACACCCTCGAGAGTTAATGACTTAGAATTAAGTCATTCATAGATAAAAAAATTTAAACCTAATGTGAGGATGAATTAATATGAATGACAATGTTAAGACTTCGGGGCTGGTAACAAATGTATGTTGATGGCTTAAATGATGACTAAAGAGACCAACAACCAGGAAAACCAATCAACTCGAAATTAGAACATTCAAGATGAAGAATTGAAGGAAACACTATACAAACAAGAACCTTAAATCATGATGATGGGTACATTTGACATGTAAATAACAAGCACAAAAGACTCAAAATGTCAAGCATTTTGAGGGCTCTATCAAGTTATACTTTTTTTTTGAAGCACAGGAGTGGAAGATCAAACATAGTTGTAGATGCCTTAAGTAGAAGGAAAAATTTGTTGATAGAGATGAATATAGAGGTTGTTAGGTTCAATGAACTCAAGATTTTCTATCCAGAAGATCCAGACTTTGCAGAAGCTTGGAAGGATTGTTTGGAACCTATTACATTAGATAGGATAAGATGGTTGGATTTCTTAATCCAAGATAGAATGTTGTTTAGAGGAAGCCAATTGTACATTCCAAGGAGTTCTACGAGAGAGAATCTAATCAAGGAGAAGCATAGTGGAGGATTGGTTAGGCATTTCACTTGAGATAAGACCATTGTTCTTGTTAGTGAGAATTATTACTTGCCACAATTACAATAGGACATGAAGAAGTTTGTACAAAGTTGTAGAGTATGTCAGATGGTGAAAGGAACAAGTTAGAATATTGGATTGTATCAGCTATTACTTGTACTTGAGAGGCCATGGGAGGAAATTAGTATGGATTTTGTCCTTGGATTTTTGAGGATACAGAGAGGGCATGATTCCATATTTGGGTATGTGCAGGATCATCATGCAAAAAACACCTTAAGTGGCAAAAAATTTAGAAAAATTAGTGTTAGGCAACTTGACGTAAATATTTGAATAAGTTATCTATATTATTTCAAAAATATGAAAGAATAGAATTTGTAGAAAATTGAATGTAGTTTCTAAAATACTAGGTTTATTTAAAAATAAATAAAATCTATTTGGTGAAAATTTGAAATTTCAATGCAGTACTTAAATTTCAGGGAAAAATAAGAAGTAGGTGTCTGTCTGACCACCCTAACCATAATAAAATGATAATATTTTTTGTAAGATTTTATATATAAGTAGAGGACTCATGTCTGGATGTGATGCATATTTTTTTGTAATTTTTTTCCAAGTAAATAATTAATTATGAATTTTTTATTACAGCTTTTAGAAAATATAAAACTCGTTTGTCTGACCACCTTAACTTGGTCAAAATTTCATGAAATTTAATTTTTATTTTTTTAATCCTATAGTATGTGAAGCATAGAATGTGACACATGTTTTGGATTCAAAAAATATGATACCATTTGAAAGTTATAGATGTTTTTCAATCAGCCTATCGATCAGGACTTTAGTTGTAATTCTAATAGAAAATGAATAATAATTATTTATTAAATTCAACTTAAATCATAATTTATATTTTTGGAAAGCTAAGGATCTCCTTTAAAAACCCTTTTCATTTCAATAATTTTGGGTGAAAAAAAAGTCGTCAGCCACATACCCTACAAATATTGCCACTTTTTGGTGCACCATGATCCTGCACATACCCATTTGTGGTGGTGGATATATTTTAAAAGATGGAACATTTCATTTCATGTCATAAGACCAATGATGTTGTTCATATTGCAGAGTTGTTTTCCAGAGAGGTGGTGAGACTACATGGTCTACCAAAGAGTATAGTTTCAAACAGAGATACCAAATTTGTTGGTTATTTCTGGAGAACATTATGGAAGAAGTTGAGGACAAATTTGAAGTTTGGTTCTGTTCACCATCCATAGATTGATGGACAAACAAAGGTGGCCAATAGGAGTTTGGGTAACCTACTAAGATGCTTAGTAGGAGATAAACCAAAGGGATGGGAGATTTTACCATAGGTGGAATCTTCTTATAACAATTCTATCAACAGGAGCATTGGTAAATCACCATTCCAGATTGTATATGGGAGTAGTTTGAGGAATGATTATGAACTAATAAAGATGGATAAAGGAGAGAAGAGTAGTGTTGAGGCTGAAGATTTGCTGAGCACCTGAAGAATTTGCATGACGAGGTAAAGAATCATATCAATAAGATGAATTCTTAGTATAAGGATAAGGTAGATAAGAAAAGGAGGTATAAGGAGTTTTAGGTAGGAGATGAAGTCATGGTTCATTTGTGAAAGGAAAGGTTTCTAGTTGGTACATAAAAAAATTGAAGATGAAGAAGTTTGGACCATGCAAGATCCTGAAGAAGCATGATTCAAGAAATGCATATGAGGTAGAGTTTCCTGATGGAATTCATATTTCACATGTATTTAACATCTCAAATTTAAAAAAATATCATGAGGGAGGAATTACTACAGAAATAATAGAGGCACAGTGCAACATTCCAACACCTACTTCAAAAAAGGAGGAGATAGAATAAATTTTGGATAGCCATGTAGGAAGAAGCACAAGAAATAGGTAATATGCAAAGTACTTGGTGAAATGGAGAGGAAGGCCTATTGAAGATTCATCATGGTTATTTGGTTTTGAGGCTAACCATTTTGGTTTCCCTCTAACTCTTAAGAAGTGATAGGGTCACTTTTCAAATTACCTCGAGTATCTAATGCAGGAGCATCTAGGGTGTAAGAGCAATCTTGCATCACCCAAAAAATGTTGGTTCTTTTCAATAAAGACTTAATTTGGTATGGTTACTATTTTTGTAAGTTTGTGTTTATGCACAATTGACATGAAATCTTACACATATCTCTAGAATGTTAACTTGAAGCCAATGGTGAAGAAATCACTTCAATACCATTTGTCATTTGAGAGATTAAAATTTTAATTTTTGAGAATCCTAGTAAAATCTTTAGGGTCAATTTTGAGGAAATTAGAGGCTCCCAATGGGCCCAAAAATTGGTGGAAAATGAAAGTAGTTGGCCTTTAGGCCCCACTATTTGGCACAAGATTTTTTGAGATGTTTTCAAAAAGGTATTATAATAGAAAATCCAATGGTTAGATCAAAATTTATGATCCCACAAAGTTGTAATACCAAAATTAATAAAATTTCAAAATATCTTCCTAAGTTACACTTTCTAGAAGATCCTAGGGTGGTTATAGTTTCCAAAAGATTCTAGGGTGATTACACCTACCAAATAAAGGATGTAAGGTGATAAATCCCTCAAAATTCTTGAAATTTTGAGTCATTTTTTCTTTTTATTCACATGTCAAATGTGCCCATCAATGGAGTTCAAGGGTTTTATTTGGTTAGTCTTGCCTTCAATTGTTTTGAGTTTCATCCTTAAACATTCTAATTTTGCGTTGACTAGTTATCCTAGTTTTCAGTCTTATTAGTTGTCTTTTTTAGCCATCAACATACATCCATTACTAGCCCCAAAGCCTTGAGATTGTTGGTCACTTTAATTCATCCTCACATTAGGTTTTAATTTTTGATTTATGAATGATTTAAGTCTAAGTTATTAACTCATGAGGGTGTCTTCCTCGTCGACCTAGTCAAGGCCTCCTTTTTATAAATAACTTTGATTCATGTGCAGGTTGAGTAGTTACCAAATCATGGGGCTCCATTTGGACAGTTCCCCGCTAGCCCGTCCATCTGAAATGAATGCAAGTTAAATGCTGCAAGGATAGCAAGATGTTTCCACATGTGAGTGAGCCCACACACTATGTCACATATCAATGCTTAGAACCTTGAGATTAATGGTGCAAATCGAGCAATGAAAGATGATCACCGCCATTCCCCACTAGCTCGCAGGAATGAGATACAAGTTTTTTAAGAAATATGAGACCTGCGAGAAACTTCCATGTACACTCTACAAATACAAGCAAGTGGAGCCCACAAATACATAGGGAATGTCTTGTCAGCGAATTCCTATTGGCCATTCATTTGAGTTTGAGTAGCAAGGAAAATTCAAACAATCTTGACTCGATTAGAGTCGTTCAAGAGGCCTAGCTCAACTGTAAATCAATGACTCATATTCAAAATTGCAAAGTACGCCCATTACAATTCTTTTGCTTCACGTGAGTGAGAATTAATGATGGAAATGACCTGGTAAGCTTATTTTGTTCCTATCAAAATTTGTGTACAACCGATTCTTGCTTATGGGTATGTGCAAGATCATCATGGAAAAAATAGGCCCTTAAGTGGCAAAAAAAAATTGAAAAATCAGAGTTAGGAAACTTGAAGTAAAAATTTGAATAATTTATCTATATTATTTCAAAAATATGTGAGAATAGAATCTATAGAAAATTGAATGTAGTTTCTAAACTTCTAGGTTTGTTTAAAAAAAAAAAATCTATTTGGTGAAAATTTGAAATTTCAATGCAGTAGTACTTTAATTTCAAGGAAAAAATAAGAAGTAGGTGTTTGTCTAACCATCCTAACCACAACAAAATGATAATAATTTTTTAAAATATTTTAGATATAAGTAGAGGACTCATGTCCCGATGTGATACATAATTTTTTGTAATTTTTTTCCAAGTAAATAATTAATTATCATTTTTTATAAATTTTTTTTAAAAATATAAAAAACCTATATGTTTGACCGCCTTAACTTGGTCAAAACTTCATGAAATTCAATTTTTATTTTTTTAATCCTATAGTATGTGAAGTATAGAATGTGATGCATGTTTTGGATTCAAAAAATGTGATACCATTTGAAAGCTATAGGTATTTTTCAATCAGTTTATCAATAAGGACTTTAGTCATAATTTGAATAGAAAATGAATAATAATTACTTATTAAATTCAAAGTAAAGAATAATTTATATTGGTGGAAAGCTAGGAATCTTCATTAAAAACCATTTTCATTTAATCAATTTTGGGTTAAAAAAATTTGTCAGCCACATACCCATCATATTGCCACTTTTTGTCCCATCATGATCCTGCACATACCCTAATTTGAGATTAAGAGATGGGTCCTAGGCAATACAAAGAGATGATAAGAGAATTGCAAAGATTGTACTAGCTGGCATTAGGTTTTGACATAGTTGAAAGAAGTAAGTACCATAAATTCAACTTTATGCCTTTTCAGTTTTATGAGTTAGGGTTTGCTTTTGTCTATTTTAAAGTGAAGACATTTGTGTGTTCTTTCATTGATTTAAAATTAGGATTAATCTTTGTCTTTGAAATTTGTGGCCTTGTAGATTGTCCATAATTAGCAATTGTCTCAAGTTATAAACTAAAATTAGAAGGTTGTGTCATTAAAATTCCTCTGTTAGAATTTTTGTTCACACAAACCCATGGCTCCCAAAACATGAGGAACTTCTTCTTCTTTCGCCTAGCCTAAATCCTTGTCTCAGGATGTTATCGACCTACTACCCCAATCTACAAATAAGAAACCAGAGGGAAGAGTTAATTTTCATGGGATGAAGGTGATGGATGGATTAATGGACAAGGCCTACTTCATCAAGGATGTTGATGTACCTTACACAAGATGGTAGATGTTTCAACATTGGTTTGAGAATAGGAACCTTGGGTCTCCTTTTAGTAACCCATGGAGGTTGGATATAGGGAAACTAGTTGTTCCCAATGTTTACATGGATGTGGATCTTTTGAAAGATATCACATCAAAATATCACCTAGTTTCTAGGGTAGTTAGAACATTTAATGGGGTGGTTATGGTAAAAATAACTAGGGAAGAAATTGAAAAAGTTTGAATTGCATCCATGGAGTGAAGATATGGTTCCATTAAACATGGATACTTTTAGATCACAGTACAACAATACTAAAGTTTTCATCAAAACAAAGATGTTTCCTACACATACTATATTAATTGGTGAAGGGAAAAATAGGAGAAAAGTTAGGGTATATGATTTAGAGCTTGAACCTTTCCTAATGAACTATTTTTCTAGTTATTTCCAAAAGACTGTGTACTCTCTATATCAGATTATTGTCTTTAATCTGCCTAACACATTGTAGATGGAATATTGTTATATGGCCACATAATTGCAAACATCCACTGTATAGTATTATTTATGATTATGGAACCCATTTGGCTGAACATATTCATAAGGGCTTAGTTGAATTAAAAGAGGGGAAACAATGGGTGAAATTTTGGTGGTACTCATGTTAATGCATATGTTCTTGTACAAGGTACAATGAGCCTTTAAGAAGGAAATTACCCTAGAAAGAAAGAGGGATGGAGTTGACTTTCCTGTCTAATGTTGGACCTGAATATTGGATAAGGATGATAAAACGTATAATTTTGTGATGTTCAGAAATGCTTTTGCATCCAGGATAAGGAAGGCTTTAATACATGAGCCACCTAGAATCCCCAAAGAAATCCATGAATTCTTGAGACCCAAAGAGATGAGGCTGAACCTAAATTTCAATCATAATTGGGGAGATTTAATCTTTTATCCTGATAAGACAATTTTTAGAGTATATGGTAGTGGTTTGGGTCTATATGTTTTACCTATAGATGTTCCTTTGAGGATAGGATTCCTTGAGATTATGAGGCAATTAGGAGCCTCAAAGGAAGCACATTTACCTAAATCAACAAGGAAGGGGTCATTCTTCCTAGAATGGATTGTATTTGTAGATTACATTATGACAAAAGGGACATGGAAGAAATTAGATAATTTTCTCGCTCCTTATAGAATAATGACCATGAGTTCAAGGAATCATGATCCTGAATGCTTCATTAGTAAGCTCAAAAAAGAAAAGAAAATGGGTAACTATACATATGTTTTTGATTATCTCGAAGATGTTCTTAGGAATGTCTTTAATAATGGGGAACAAGATGAGAGGAAAACAAAGAACTTGGCTTATAAAAAAATGGTAGAAGCAAAGATGAATAATGATCCCTAGTATGATACCCTGCTAAATATACATGGTGATTTCAATAAAGTTATGTATGCTATGGATAATTTTGAGAATGTGGTTGGTGTCTTGATGGAATGGCAAGAAGTTCCAGATAAAGGAAAGGAAATGGTGGTCGAAGAAAGTCTTGAGATGACATTAGAGGAAAGACCCACATATCAACCACCAAATAGTTGATAATTTATTCTAGGAGGAAGAAGGTAGCAAGTGAGGAAAAAAGCTCAACATCGCCTATCACATCTGAGAGGCCAAAGGTAGAATCACCTAGGAGTATAGTGCCAATTCCTCCTACACATGCCTCTTTGCTTGCAATTGATCTTGATTTATCTTCCAAGAGTTTTTCTCCTCCTAAGCAACCACCTCAAAAGAAGCAAAGGATAGGAGCAAAAGGAGTGGTTGATTATTAAGAGACAAATGAGGATGATATTTTTTGTCACTCCTGAGGAAAAGAACATAGGAATGCCTCCTCTCGAAAGAGAAATTGCTTCAAGTTTAGGAAAAAGTATCCTTAGGTTGGGGAAGCGTCACATTTGTGGATTGAATACTGTAGATAATTTGAGGGTAGAAGCCAGTAAAGAGTTCATATAAGATTATTCTTTCATTGAAACCTCACCATTTCAAGACTTCTGGTGGAAATCCAAAATTGCAGAGCATGTAGAGAACGTTGCTATTGAAAGAAGCTTGCACCCTAAATCACTTGAAAATTTTATCTAGGAAAATGCAAGAAGCATTATGAGAAATGAGTTTAAAAAGATTAATGCCTAAGAGGGTAGAGAATTGGTAAAGAAGAGTGGTGTGTTGTTGATGCTATTGTGCTAGATGCCTTGAGAAGGGTTGAAAGGCCTCTCATACAAAATGAAGAAATAGAAATGGCACTTAGAGGTTCAAATTTTAGTGAAGATTGGGATGCATTGGTGATATGGTCATTGTCTCCAGGATCTAGGAAACTAGTTCTAGCAGAGCCATCAAATCTTAGTGGACAATTGCTTGTAAAAGGAGTTGCTGATACTGTAGCTTTGGAAGTTGCATAAATGTTGTGAATGTGGCCATTTTTTTTCCAATGAACTGTTAAAGGTCTCACCCTAGAAAGAGATAACCTCAAAACTAAATATAAAGAGCTCTTGGGTGATTATGATAAAATCCAATAGAAAGTATCCACATTAGAAACTAAATCGACTCTATATAAACAAAGAGAGGAGATACAAAGAGAGAGGGGTTAGCCTAGCTCAATCCACCCACTTTCAACTTCTCCCATGAAATCTATGCAACATTCATCTCATAGCTAGGCCTTAGCAATAGTACCATATAGTCGGGAACAACAATCAGTTGCAGTGGAAGAGTCAAGTTGATCAGGTTCTAACTCATTTAGTAAAGAGCAATTGTTTTTGCAAATTGAAACATACAAGAAGCTATTGGAAAGGGCCTAAGATGCAATGTATGTGAATGTATCAAAAGTTATCTGCACTGCATTAAAACATCTAAATGAGAAGATTCAAGCTAGACTCAATAGCGTGTATGAAAACTATACCTTGATGCTATGTGCAATGAGACTATCTAGAAAGGATAAATTGTTGGCCATACCAACCTTAAATAAATGGGTTGCAAGATATAGGAGATTGACATTAATATTGGTGGGAGCTGGTCAGCATGAAGATGAGTACCTGCTGGTGCAACCTGTTTATGATTTTGTATGTAGATTGAGTGAGAAAAAGTTCCAAGGGTATGCAGCCCTGCTTGAGTAGAAGATAGTAGAATTGTTATCTCAATATAGTCATCCTGATCTGTCACCATTACTAGATGTTGAAGTCAAAAATTGTGAACTGAAGCCATTACATGAGTGGAAAAAGGAACTGGATGAGGTTATTCATTCCCAGGTAAATGAAATATGCGAGGAGGTTAATATTAATCTCTTCAATGACACCTTGGAGAGGTTTACATTTCTTATTAGTTTTCTAGAGGACTTTGACAGAGAATCTAATGCAATGGTAACTAAGTATGCTCCTTATAGAAATGGCATGGATGAAATTATGGAGTTTGATTGGCCATCTAAGGAGGAATATGAGGAATGGGGGAGGGTGTATGTTGGAAAATTTGGTTTGTGAATTGAAATGTGAAACATATACTTGGTCAAGTATTGTACAGGTTTGGCCATAGAAGTTACAAGTGTATAAAACATATGTTTCACATAAATATATAGAATTGTTGGTGATGTGGAATGCTAACTGAAATGCTGAATCATTTTCAATCCACATCAGTTTTTCATTTTGTTTGATAAAATCAAGGTACCACTATGAAGATGTTTATTCTTTTTGGCATGTGATTTTGAAGGAAAAAGTTGATCCCCATAGCGAATGTAAATTAACTTTGTCTTGTTTGATTTCTCTTCGCTTTGATAAATGTAAATATAACTAAATTGGGGAATCTATCTTCTTGCAGTCCAATCCTATAGTGACATGTGTAGATTTGGCCTGAAGCTTGTTTTGCTCCCTTCTTCCATAAAAGGGAATTTAGGGCCATTTGTGTGGGTCTTTTGTTGAATATTGGAGCTATATTATGAGAATTAAGAGCATAGAGATAATATGTTTAGTCTTGATCAAATTTTTTGAGTCTAGGTAGCATATTTTGTCAAATGTATGGTTTCTAGACATATTAGAATGATAATGGAGATTTTCCAAGTCTATAGTCTCTTCATTTTGATTCTGTATATGATTTATTAATGAAAATATTGATCAGAGATCATTTCAATAATTGTCATCATTGCATACTTTGATATGTGTTTTGATTTTAGCTCTTGTTCATAGAAGTTAAATTTCTTGAATCAAATCATGAATTCTGATGCATGATCTAGGGATTGTGATAAGTATTCTTTAGAAGTTGGTTATTGATTTATGGATTGCTAAGTGATATTACATAGATCTTGAATGTCAAGAATTAAATGTTCCTTATATTTCAATTTGCTCAGACTCCTAGCCCATAGATAATGGAACTAATCATAAATCATGTTAATATCTCCACGATCCCAATTATCCAACCTAAGAACAATCTTTTAAAATAATCATTGACCTATCTTAAATTTATGGTGTTTGTGTTGTCTTGGTATTCTCGACTTAAGGTGTGTAGTTTGTTCAAGGAATTTCCAACTCCTTGGTGAATTTCAACTTATTAGCTATGGATGAGAATACATCTGCTTAAATATACAATGTACGTATGAATTGTCTCAAATAATAGTATAATATGTATATTGTGGGATTACCCTCCCAGGTTTTGTAGAGCCCAAAGTGCAGGAGATAAAGCAATTGATGCCATATCTCATCAGTTGGCCACTTGTCGAGTAGATATTTGATAATTGATCTTGACAAGCTCATAGGTACCTATTATGACCTGATTGGTTCATTGTGAAAAAAACCAACATAAGGGGAAGTTATAGAGAGGGGGGTAGGGAAGAGTAGATGGTGGATCTGATTTGTAGATTTGCAAATTTATGTAATCAAAAAGCCATGTGACGGAAAATATAATGTTGTAATTTCATTTTCATTTTAGTGATAATAGAAAATATTTTCTTTCCTTCTTGAATTTTGTTTGTTCCATTATCTATTGTTTTTGTGAGTTTTAGATTATAAGGGGAGTACCCTTCATCACCTTCCATAATTTCCATGAATAGGATAGAAGGACAAATAAGCCACTAGCATGAGAACATTGTTGTCTTATAGGAAATAGGCCATGCCTTGAAGGGACTAAGAATGTCATTGGGTAAAGCACCTACCCAACCGAGTTTAGTGTATAACCATCTCCAACACCCTTGAGCAAAGGGTATACTATCAATAGGTGATTGGCATTTTCTTTGTTGTGTTTTCATATAGAGCACCTAGATGGACCATGATAGCCCATTTGGATAAATTTCTCTATTGTCAAAATCTTATTTTCAAAAGTATCTTAGGTAAAGGTGTGATATCTAGGAAGTCAAAGGTTATGCCAAAAAAAAGGTCCATAGGTATAGGAGTTTCCTTGTTATCCTTCTCAAGCATGCATTATATTGCCTAGATTTTGAATAATTCCACATGATTCTATCACTACCATTGGTTGGCAACCCCAATATGCTCAAATATTTCCAAAGCCATTCTGATACCCCATACCTTGAGTTTTCTTGCAAGTGATCCATTAAAAAGGGCCCCAAAACCTACACTAACAATATTTGTGTCTACTCCATTTTGATGATCTTATCCAAAGTTGGGAAACAACCCCATGAATCTTTCAAAAATAAGGTAGATCTCCTATCATGGACATCTTAGGTTAAGTGATATGTGATGAGAGAATCAAATCAAGTAATAAATTTCCAAATCCCTAAGCCATGAAGAAAATTTATTGTTGTGAGGATATTTGTTGTATCATTGCTTTCCAGATACTTGTTTTGGAGGATCTTGACCGATTTTAAGTTAGGTTGATTTTACATCCTCCAAATTAGCTTAGTTTCGAGAGATTTATTTTGTTTTAAAATTTTCTAATTGCAACAACCCAACTACTTTATCTTTATAAATATTGTCACATGCAATGAGAGAAATCTTATTTTGATCTAAAGCTCCTTTCCAAATTTTAATTTGATTGAGTTTTTGATAAACACCAAAACAATGTGAGAGGTAAGACATAAGATAAATAGGAATAGATGATATTACTGCCTTGAGAATAGTCATTCTATCAACCCATCACAAGCAAAGCCCCTTCCAAGAGGTCAATCAATTGGATATTTTATCCCCAAGGGGGTCCCAAAGTTTATTCAATCTTAGATCGATAGAAAGAGGCAACCTAAGGTAAGTGCAATTTGTCCTTATATTTTGAGGATTCTAATTATTTTTTGTTATTTTCTAGATTTATTATAGTAAAAATAAATCTCTGATTTGGCTTCACTAACTCTCTATCATGAGGTAGCCGTATACAAGTCCAAAATCTCTTTTAATTATATTTCCTTTACTCTTTGAAAAGCCCCAAACAAAATTGTATCATCTACAAATTAGTGGTGTAATGGTACCTACGCATTGGTAGTTACCTGAATATCTTCCAACCTATCATCTGAAGTAACCTACAAAAATAGTTTTGGCCAATGCCCCAACCATAATGATAAAAGGAAATGGATAATGGGAGTCTCCCTATCTAAGACCTTTGGACACCTCAAAAAATCCCTTTGAGGAACCCCTTATGAGCATCAAGTATCTAGGGCAAGCAATACAATTAAACATCCTATTCACCAATTTAATGATGAAAATAAATGGATAATGGGAATCTCGCTATCTAAAACCTCTAGACACCTCAAAAAATCCTTTCAGGGAACCATTTATGAGCACCAAGTATCTAGGAAAAGCAATATAATTAAACATCTAATCCACCAATTTTTTCTAAAGGAAAAATCCTTTAGTAGGTCTTGAAGAGGAATCTCCAATCCAAATGGTTGTAGTATTTTTTAAATTCCAACTTTATTATCATACTTTATTTTTTGGTGCTCTAAATAGAGTGGATATATTTTTGAACAATAATGAACCCATCCAAGATTGTCTTTCCTAGCACAAACCCTATTTGATCATTTGATATGATGTTTGGAAGAATTTTATTTAACCTATTTACCATTTCTTTCACCATAATATTATATATGGAATTACATAAAGAAACAAGACAATATTCATAAAGGGATAAAGCCTTATAGTTTTGGGGGATTAAGGAAATGAATGTGTTATTTATTCCTCTCAAAAATTTGTTTGATCTTGATGAAGCCTCAATTGTAGATACAATATCATTCCTTAGAATTTTCTAACATATCCAGAAAAATATAGATAGAAAGCCATTTGGGCTAGGTGCTTTTCTAGATGAATTTGATTGAAAGCCACTCTAATTTCCTCATTCATGAAGCTCTTAGTCAACATTTTATTTTGGTCTTCACCGACTGACTCAGGAATGCAACAAAAGATATGTTGAGAAGATTTTTGAAGAAATTTATTGTTTCCTTTATAACCTATTCCAAATTTTCAACATTTAACCCATTTTCTTGCTTGATATTCATGATTCTATTGGTGTTCATTAGATACTTAGTGACATTGTGGAAGTACTTAGAGTTTTTGTCTTAATCCTTGTTTTCCTAAAATTCTACCTCCAATAGGTTTATTCCTTGGCTAGCACCTTCTTGTGATGTGGGAAAAGATTACCTAGGGTCTAAATCACACCTTTCAACTTACATCACTAGGGAGGACACAAAAAAGGTCATGCAAGACCAATTGGAAACCATCCTCAAGGAAGATCTAGAATAGTTGATCAAGGTTTTGATCCTCTTTTTTGTGGGTCAATGATTGATTTTGATTAGGAATTGAATTAATATGATTATATAAAGTAGGTAAATTAGGTAACTACAACCAAATGATACAAATATAGAAAAAAAAGATCTAATAATAAGGAACTAAGAATAGAAAAAAATAGGGTAGAGAAAAACGAACCTAGCATTCAAATTTAGACTAAAATTGACTAGATAGGGGTGTTGACACCCTAGACTAGAAATCTTGAATAGGAATTATGAACAAGTCTTAGTAGGTTATAGTTTGTAGGCTTTTTCCTCCTAGAATCAACCTTAAGACTTTATCTATCAATAAATAATTTGATTTACCCTAATTTGTTGAAGGGAGATGCTTGAATGTTGAATCTTGTAGTTAGGTTGTGAATCTCCTTCCAAATTTGCTTTAGATTTGGCACCTACAGACAAGATACAAGGGAAAGGGTTGTCTCTTATAAGTTTTTTCCTATGTCAAACCTTTTTTTGGTGTTTCCACCTCCACAATGATAATGATGACATAAATAGTGCTTATCCTAGGTCGGGCAAAGAAAAATTGGTAACAAGTGTGATAAATTGACTTAGAAATGCAAATAAAGAAAAAATAGAAAGCTATGAAATAGAAAGTATGCACTTGGAAATGTGTTGAAGATTGGTAATATCTCTAAAAGTTTGAAATTGCTACTTTTTAGGCCTGGTGGGACTCATTCGCCATTCTAGGTGAATCAGTCTTAGTTTTGGAAAACTGTCCCGAAACAAGTTTCAACCAAAAGGGTATCAAAATCTGCAAAGATCTTTGAAAACACCTATAGTGGGATGCATTCGCCACTACTGGGGGATTAGTCCCATTTTTTTGAAAAGTGTCCCAGGAGCATAATCTTGAACTGAAACTTTGGAAGCCTCTGAAGATGGATGAAATAAACACTTTCACACTAATTTCATGTAGATTGGATGGAAATTTTTACCTAGATCCAAGTTTCCATGAGTCTTGATAAATTTTCATGACAACTTTGACAAAATTTGTAACTTTATCATTTTGGCACTCTTGGAGGCTTCCAATCCATTTTTTCTTCAATCTACAAACTTGTAATCACACATTAAAAAGAGGAAAACATGTTGATTGTTAGAGGATAGGGGTTTTCCTTGGTCAAACCCCTTTTAGGTAATTAAACCAAAATGATGAAACAAGATAATGAAGCATGAATATGAAGTAATATAATTAGAACCTGGCCATGATGATGGATCTTGAATTTTTGCAACAATGGATGAAAAATCTACCCTTGAATGCCTTAGAATTGATCTTATGAAGACTTGAAATGCTTAACCTTAGCTTGCTTGACTTAAGAACATGAATGAATTATGAAATAATGATTTGAGATCTAATTTATATTGGAAATCCATTCAAATACCTATTACTTTGATCCACAAGGCCAACATTAGAGAAAATTAAACTTAAAACCTAATTTTTCTCACTCAAACCTCAAAAATGGACCAAATGGGACTCATTCGCCATCTTGGATGAATGGGTCCCACCTAGATGTGAATTATTCACTCAAAGTGGAAAATGGGTCCCATACTTAAGGGCTATTTTTCCAGCTGGCATGTCGGGGAATGCATAAATTAAGTTCATATGTTGATCTAGATAGTCAGGTTTCATTATCAAACTATTCCTTGGGATGGACAATATGGGATCATAGGGACCTATTAATGATGATATAAAAGGGTAATTAGGGCTAGGAAAAATTTCAATATGAACTTGTGATTAAATAAACTCTATAACATTAAAGTGAGGTCCACTTAGCCTAGAAAGGCACAAGATCCAATGTGAATGTGTAAAACACATTACAAAACTAGATTAAAACCAAGTTTAAATTACAAGCCTTCCAGATTAATGTGGAAATTCAATTAAATACATTTTACAATATTGAATTAAGGGAAAAATAGGTCCATTAGACTTAAATTTTTAATAAAAGTCTAGAAAAGTGTGAAAGTCATTTACAACACTTTAAAACACCTTTACAAGACATGCATTTTATTTAGTTTACAAGGGCCCAAGACCTAATGTGATTGTGTTATTCACATTATAACACTAAATCAAGGAAAAAATAAGAAAAATTCCACAAGAAGGACCCAAACGAGTGTGAAAATTTCCAAAGATCCATTTTTTTGTGCCACACTTACAAAACACATGAACACAAAAACATGAATGATCTTACTTGAAAACTTGATGCATTGCTAACATGATAATTGACTAAAATAATGTTGCAATAATTTTGTTAATGAATGAGCTTCATTATCAAAGTGAAACAGGGTATAAAACTTCTCCATTTTGTTGATAGTTTTAAAATTCAAAAAAAGAGATTTAAAATTGCCCTAGGTAGCTAGAAAAAACAACAAAAGTGTAAAAAAACTAAATTGAATTGAAAATAAACTTGAATTATTTTTGGTTGATGTAGGATTTCTTGTGAACCTAGATGCTCTTGCATCAACTTATTTTTTAGTATGGTATTATGATGAAAGTGTCTTTACATCACATAAACAAAGATAAATCATTATACAAAGATTAAAAAGTTGACTCCTACTACTTTTATCATTACTACTATTGGAAAATTAGTCAAGAATTTGAATCCTTTCATTATTTTATTCATCTAAAAAGAATTAAAAAAAAGACATGGTAAACAATAAATGCAACATAAGTGACAATTTGAGGCTCAACTTGCATTATTTTATTTACATACAATGTTTTTAAAGGGCTTTTTGAAGTTGTGGTTCATGTGTAAAACATTTTCTCAAGGCCAAATGAAGAGAAGAACAAAATTAATTTAGATTACTATTTTTGTAGAAGTAGATTATTTTGATTTATCATAGAGCAACATACACATTTTATTTATTCTTCAATACTAACAATTGATATTGATTTGATCTACCTTCTATGTTTTTTAATTTTGATCCATAAATTACCTTTTACTTTTGATAATTATGGGATTCCAAGTATTTTATCTTCTACCAAGGGTGCAAATTTTGTAGTTTCTTGTGAAATAGTTGATTTATGTTCATATAGTAAATTGAGATATTTTTGTATTTATAACTATTTTTTTACTTGGTTTGATTAGGTTGTTTTAATGAACAACATTTCAACTTTTTTCATCCTTTTACTATAAATGAAATGTTAGCACATGTATTTGGGTTTTGATGGAAGGAAGCCATAGTGAAGCACACTAATAATGTACTTGATGGAAATTTCAAAAGCAGGACACTCTCAAATATTTTTGATGATTTATTTACTAATCCAAATATCAAAGGAAACTAAAATAATCATGCTATAAAAAATAGACTTCACATCTTTTTTTTTCTTACAATGGATTTTAGGTGTTCTTATAGGTCCATGCATATCAAAATAGACTTCACATCTTTTTTTTCTTATAATGGGTTTTAGGTGTTGTTATAGGTCCATGCATATTTCAGATGTAGGAATTCCAGTGTTTTATTGAGTGTGTGCAAGAAGTAGAATCCAATTTTTGGCTAAAAAGTGAAAGTCTTTTCCCTGATTTTTAGAATTTGTCACATTTGACCTTAAAATTTGAAGCACTTAGAGATGGAATCTTGCAAAAGGTCAGTAATCATAAAATGTACAGTACTTATAGTCTAGTTTCCAAATATGTAATTTATTTTGATACCTAGATGATACAAATTAATTTTCAATAGGCATGTCTAAAAGCCACTGTTTAAAAGTAACTTTTTTTACCATACCATGTACACATATATATCCATATTTTGACATAAATAATCATATTTTTATAAATATTTTAAGGAAAAGATTTGTAACACACTACAAAATGCTCATGATTTTTATTTGTAATTTTTTTTCAATTTTTTTTTTGGTTATTTTTTTATTGGCCATATTTGTTGTTTGGAAAAATCAGTGTACATCACACACAAGATGACCTAAAATTATAATATTTTATCTTTTTTTTCAAATTGAAAATAATTATCTGAAGATTTCTTATACATAATTCATTTTTCAAAAAAATATTTTAATAAAAAGTAATTAAAAACTAAAAAAATCTGATATTTCAAGTTTATGGACTAGTTTCATAATTTTTTTTTGAAAAATAGAAAAATAATCCATTTTTTTTAAAATTACATATTTGGAATCTACACAATCTCATGTATGGGTATGTACAGGATCATGATGGAAAAAATAGGCCCTTAAGTGGCGAAAAATTCAAAAAAATCAGAGTTAGGCAACTTGACATAAAAATTTGAATAAGTTATCTATATTATTTAAGAAATATGTAAGAATAGAATTTATAGCAAATTGAATGTAGTTTCTAAAATACTAGGTTTATTTAAAAAAAATCTATTTGGTGAAAATTTGAAATTTCAATGCAATAGTACTTAAATTTCAGGGAAAAAATAAGAAGTAGGTGTTTGTCTGACCACCCTAACCACAATAAAATGACAATATTTTTTTATAATAGTTTAGATATAAGTAGAGGACTGATGTGCTGATGGGATGCATATTTTTTGTACTTTTTTTCCAAGTAAATAATTAATTATGAATTTTTTATTACAACTTTTAAAAAATATAAAAACTTGTATGTCTAACCACCTTAACTTGGTCAAAACTTCATGAAATTCATTTGTTTTTTTTTTAAATCTTATAGTATGTGAACCATACAATGTGACACATGTTTCAAATTAAAAAATGTGATATTTTTTGAAAGCTATAGATTTTTTTCAATCAGCCTATCAATCAAGACTTTAGTCGTAATTCAAATAGAAAATAAATAATAATTATTTATTAAATTCAAGGTAAAACATAATTTATATTGGTAGAAAGTTGAGAATATCTTTTAAAAACCCTTTTCGTTTCATCAGTTTGGGGTTAAAAAAAGTTGTCAGCCACATACCCTACACATACCCATCATATCGCCACTTTTTGGTCCATCACAATCTGCACATACCTGTACAATGAGTTTTAATTTCATCAAACATTTTTGTAATAAACATCTTTAGACATATGTCCAAAGTTACTCTTTTCTATTAATGCTGACATGGGTCTTCAAGTTGTAGGTCAAAGCAAGTCCAAAGCTAAGGGTTGGCTCCCCAAGCCTTTTTCCAACCCAAAACCCATAGCAAAAATTGGGCTGAAAATTTAAATGTTTTGAAACAGGATCCTGTTTCAAAATGGGATCCCTTTTTATTCTAAAATTTTTAAGCCTTTACAAAATGGGATCCCATTTTAAAATGGTTTCTTGTGTTTTTTATAAAAAAAATTTAAGCCTTTACTAAATGGGGTCCTATTTCAAAATGGGACCCATTTTTTGGCTTGGGGTCCCAAAGTGAAATGGGATCACATTTGCTAAATAATAGGATCTCATTTTGTTTTGCCTAATTTCAAGTTTTTTTGTCTAAAACTTCCACTAGAAGTGGACTCATCTTATTGTATTTACCCTATTAACAGGTATGTATCTATAGGTTTCATATATGTGACTTGTGTGTATGGTGGGTATATTATTATTTCTATTTATGCATATCCACAATGGGTGATCCCACAATAGTTGTTTACAATTTTTTGCCAAACTGGACACTGAAATAATTTTATTTAACTAAATCTTCACTTTTGGGCACCTATAGGAACTAAACCATGAGGAATTTGAAGATGATGTAAACTAAAGTTTCATGAAATTTTTTCTATAGATTCTAAATATATTTTTTTCAAAAATTTTGGAATCAGATTGCACTTCTTTTTCCATCTCCCTCAAAAACTTATTTTTTTCATAAAATAACATTTTTAAAAAGTGACGCTCACCGTATAACGTATAACTTTTTTCCATGAAGGATAAAATTCTAATTCTTTCTAATTTAGATTCTTAACTCTGATATCTATTGCTTCCACTTGGTTAGATAATCTTTTATTGAATATTTTTTCTTTAATCAAGTTTCAAATTCAAACCAATTATAATTTAGACATAGTGCGACCATATAATGCGTAATTTTTTTGTATGTATCAAAATTCATTTTTTTTTCTTTGTTGGATCAAGAACTTCAATGTATGGTGCACTAATATTTTTTTTTTTTTAATAATCTGCTATTTTTCCACATGTGTAGAACAAAGAGCTTGATTTTCGGTGAAAAACCTACATTCACGAGAAATGGAAAATAAATATAATAATAAAATTAAAATTATTTAAAATTACACTTTTTGGGAAGCTAATAATAAGGAATACATACATGCAAAAAATAAATTTTAAATGAATTCATTTGATCCCCCAAAAGATAAATCAAAAGTGGTTTTTTATCAACATTTTGATAGGTGTAAAGGAGACTATGTTAAAGGTATGGTTAAAAACTAGCGGGGTTCTATCCAAGGGGGTTTGATTTAAGATATTTTTCTCAAACCCTCTTCAATTGGAATTCTTTAAATGGAACATTTTAAGGTATAAATCATTATATATTTTCTAAAAATATGTGATTTCAGAAAAAATTAGTTCCTCCCAGAAATTGTAAATCAACTTTGGGTATGTGCAGGATCATCATTGAAAAAACAGGTCCTTAAGTGGCAAAAAATTCAAAAAAATCAGTGTTAGACAACTTGATATAAAAATTTGAATAAGTTATCTATATTATTTCAAAAATATGTAAGAATAGAATCTATAGAAAATTGAATGTAGTTTCTAAACTACTAGGTTTATTTTAAAATAAATAAAATCTATTTGGTGAAAATTTTAAATTTCAATGCAGTAGTACTTAAATTTCAGGGAAAACATAAGAAGTAGGTGTCTATCTGACCACCCTAACCATAATAAAATGATAATATTTTTTTATAATATTTTATATATAAGTAGAGAACTCATGTATGGATGTGATGCATATTTTTTTGTAAGTTTTTTCCAAGTAAATACTTAATTATGATATTTTTACTACAACTTTTAAAAAATATAAAAACTCATATGTCTGACCACCTTAACTTGGTCAAAACTTCATGAAATTTAATTTTTCTTTTTTTAATCCTATATTATGTGAAGCATAGAATGTGATGTATGTTTTGGATTCAAAAAATGTGATACCGTTTGAAAGTTATAGATATTTTTCAATCAGCCTATCGATCAGGACTTTAGTCGTAATTCTAATAGAAAATAAATAATAATTATTTATTAAATTCAAATTAAAGCATAATTTATATTGGTGGAAAGCTAAGAATCTCCTCTAAATCATTTCTTCAATTTTGGGTAAAAAAAAGGTCGTCAACCACATACCCTACAAATACCCATAATATTGTCACTTTTTGGCCCATCATGATCCTGCACATACCCCTTTGTGGGATCACCCCAATGTTATTTTCTACTTTTCTCTAATACTAGCAGCTTAATGTCTAATAATGTATTAAATTTTCTATAAGTTTTTGATAATGGTGAGTATGATTATGTGAGTAAACTACAATAAGGAACTCACATTTATTGGTATTTAAGCTAATGAATGAGCTCCATTACCAAAGTGATACTTCTAGAATATTTTTATAGGAAAGTCAAATGTGTAACTTTAATAAATAGTTTTCTATTTTATTTTGATATATTAATTAAGCATAAAAGAGGCCTAACCCCAAATATTGAAAGGAAAGCAGAGTGCAAAATACACCTTCCTAATGCTAATATTTAGGAAAGATATACAATTTGTTTTTCAAAACTTGCAATTATAGAACATAAAGATGCACATACATCGATAACCAAATAGACAATAAAAATCAACACAGGATTTATGTGGGAAAAACCTTATGGGAAAAAACCCACACACCAAAGTAGAGATCTCTTGTATTATGGTAAAATGAATATTACATACAAGTTACAAAGCTATTCTCTTTCAAGTGTTAATCCAAAGAATGAATCCAACAACACTTTGTTACATTCACTATGATCTTCCTAATCCACAGTCAATCCAATGAGCTATGAAATTATAGATACAAAAACTTCTCAAGTGCTGACAAAAACTATCATTCCAACTTCCAAAAACCATTGAAAAACAAAAATTGCAATCCCATCAAGTCCAACTTGAATTATTGTGGGGTTATGTTAAACCTTCACCACACTGACCTTTAACTGCAATATTGTACGACACCGCTCCATCGTAATCCATCCAAAAAACCATCATAGTGTCATGGGTTATTGCTACACTATAGCCTATTGGGATACCACAGACCCCTAATCTAATTATCACAGGGTCAAGAGTTAGCACTCCTCCTACACTACCGCATGCCTCCTCATGGACTGTCACACGTGTTGACATAGGGATTTGCACCTGATGCTAAGTTCAAAAAATCTTAAATACCATGCAAAATGGGACTACTCTTAGGCTTAGGGTATCCTATAATTAGGGTAGACCTCTAGATTATGGGCTGGATCCCTTTGAATATTTCTTTAAACACTATTGATTCAGATCATAAAAGGGTAAGAAGGATGATGCCAAAATTGAAAAACTAAACTATGAGATGATTCACCAACTAAAAAATTATTTAAATTTTCCCTTAAACCTAACAAGATAACTCAACAAATGAAGCTAAAATGATTCACTACTCAATCTAATATGTTTTACATAAGTGTTTCATTTGAGAGGCTCCTATGATTGAAGTTTGCTTGAAGGAAAACGACTATGTTTTCATAACAAACATTTAACAAATGGAAGAAACATAGTCCATGACCTGCACTATAACATACTACACTTGAACAAGACAATGAAGAAATAATGTTAAAAGAAGGATTTCATAGAAATAAAAAAAATTAATCTAAGTACTCACACACAATGCTTGCATAAGGTAGATTTGAGATGGAAATGAGCTTCTTTGTTGAAAACTGGGAGATATTTTCATTACAAATTTGTAGAACTCATAAGAAATGAGTTACAAAGAATGTTCAATCTACTACAATAGTCACCAAACTCAGAACTAGAGAAAATAAATGAGAAAAGAGGAAGAATTATAGAAAAGGCTCCAAGAATTCAAATTTTGAATTTTGGCTCCAAGAAATGATGTGTTGTCCATCCTCTCGCTCAAATGAGGCATGCAATTGAAAGAGAACACCTCTAATAATGCATAAAGAGTTGTGAATTTGAGAACAAATCCAAGGGTCATATTCAACTAAAAACCGATCCAAAATAGGGTTGTAACTAAATGAAATAAGGTGTTATTTGCCTCAAATTACTCCTTGATTAGAACTCCATCAATTTAGATTCTTAACTAAATATGAACTCTCAATTAAATGCTCAAAACTCTTGATTTTTCTCCACATGTTGGACATTTTTTTTCAACCACTTCCATGATCCAAGCTTCCCTCAAATCCATCATTTGAAAAAATATATCATAAGATATTTAATTTTGCATTCAGTAATAACATTTATTTAAAGTGATTTATTTCATTAGTTAAATAAAGTTTGCAATTCTTAAGTTGAAATGAAAAATAAAAAAGAATTTAAAAAATCCAAATACAAAGGATTTATTGGCTAAGTATTAAGTCTTATGAAATATTTAAAAGATTACTCAAAATAAAAATAATGCATAAAGGGTATGCCACAACCTAGAGTAATAAGAATAAGCTTTGAAAAAGCTTAAGGAAAAAAGCCTTCTTCCATCGGCCTTTCTAGGGTCTCAAACCCTAAAATGAATGTTGGGAAATTAATTTTTACTTAATTTCACTTGCTGGCTTGAGAGGAGCACCACCACTAGCAAACCCTAGGCTGAGTTCTTGATTGGAAATCTCTTTGTACTTTGATTCTAAAGCTTTCTCTACAAGATATTGACAGGAAAAATTCTTGGTAAGTTAAATTTGTCTTCAAATTTTGAAATTTATCCATCTTTAAAATCTTTTAAAAGCTTTCCAGGCCATGACCTCTTTTGCATTTTCTGATGGTTTTATTTTTTGTGTCATCTTCTTCATCCAACCACCATATATGCTTCTTTCAAGCTTTGTAAAAGCATCTTCAAGTAGGTATTTGGAGATCAAATCAAAGGTAAACTAGGTAAGTTTTCTTCTTGAAGGCTCTGTATGCATTTTATATTTCCTCAAAAAGAAAGCAAAACTTGCTTGAATGGCCACCACCATATTGTATTTCTTTGTTTTTGGGTTTGATTCCTCCAATGGCCATAGTTATACTTCTCATTGTAGACATAAAAACACCATTTTCATGAATGGCCAACCCTTGAGATGTGTTTTTTGGTCTCAAAACATAAAAAACCCAAATGGTTTTGTATGTATTGTAGAAACCAAGCTCTCCTCTTGTAGATTTCATTATTTAATGACAACATGAGGAAGGAATACTTTATTCTCTATATATCTCATTTTTTTCTATAAAATCTTAAATGAGTTTAATAGTTTGCAAAAGAAACTCAAAAATCATTTGAGTTTTCAAACTCAAGCTCCATTTCTCATTTATCCTTGTGTATATGATGGTCATGACTCATCCTTTCTTGGGTACTTAAACTTCAAAATAAAATAAAAGACCTTATGTGCTTATAAACTTGCTTTGGAAATCTTGTTTTCTCTCTTCAAAATGTATTAAAAAGGTTAAAAATAACTCTGCATTTGTTCTCCCTTTAGAAAAATCGGATAGCTTTGATGCATATAAAGAACAATGTATTCACATGTAGTTGTGTTTACCTTCATCTTCTATAGAAAGAGAGAAGTATAATACTCATTTTGCTGAAATGTGTAATTACTCTATGTTCTGTATTTTAGCAGAGCATTAAAGTTCAATGAACTTGGATCTTGGTGAAATAGACTTGATCATTATTTTCTAGTGGTGTAAACTCACTTTGAGAAGAAATTTCAACAATATTTTCAATTCTATCATATATAGAAAGCCACTTTGTGCATACTTCTAATAGCAATTTGATAGTTAACATTGTGTATTCTTTGCTTTGTGGCTGAAAAGCAATCACAACTATCTTCCATCGCTGTATTTTTCTATTCTTGATATAGTAGCTTGTACTTTCTAATGATGTCTTCATGGCACATGTTATTGTAAAAGGCTCTGCACTTTATAATTGTAGCTTGTCATTGTTCTCCTCATGTTATTGTTTTTAGCCTTGACAATCTACACGATAATATTAATAAAGTGCTAACACCATATGTCTCACTCTTCCTTGAAGAAATGTTTTGTGAACTTAATATGTATGCCTATTCATTATCATTCCATGATCATGTTGACATGATGATTTTTAAGATTGCATTTCCTTCTTAAATAAGCTCAAATGAGCTTATTATTTGATAACTCAGCATGCCGGGATCAACCCTTGTGCAAGCCACGTTTTAACCTACATGCTATAATTTGATGAATCAAAATAACAACATTACTTTTCCTGTATCTGCACATGAAGCAAATGTTGGTATGTGGCAACTGATCATGCTATACTATATAGCCCATGGTATACTGTACACCCTAGCATGTATGTTAATTTTCCTCCTACTTTTTTGCATCATCATTGAAAAAGGGAAAAATCAAAGAAAAAAGAAAAATCCAATTTTGTAGAACCTAAAATTTGGAAGCTTCTAAGCTTGTTAAAAAAGGGGTTCAGATGGGTATTATAGTATGATGAAAAACGCGATTATTCATAAGATTGTAATAGGGTTTTTCACTGGATAATAAAATTATTGGATGGCTACAGTTTGGTGGATGTAGCCCAGATTGGGTGAACCATGTTAAATTCTCTATGTTATACTTTATTCTGTGTGTGTTTTAGTTTCTCTATTTTATTAATTAAATCTGCATTTAATTGTTAGATATCTGCCATCTCTAACCCTAACAAGTGGTATTAGAGTGAGTTGTGTTTCGATTATCATCTGTAGGAAGGTCTCACGGATGAGTGGGAATCTCACATTTGAGTGGGAGCAATGGAAGACGAGGGTAAGAAGGTTGAGAAGTTTAATGGGCAGAACTATCAGTTATGGAAGATGCAGATGGAGGACTATCTCTATCAAAAGGATTTATGGCAGCCATTGGAAGGGAAAACCAAGAAACCCGCAACTATGTCTAATGAGGACTGAGATATTTTGGATAGAAAGGCTCTTGGTAGTATTTGTTTATGCCTATCACAATCGGTGACATTCAATATTATAAAAACAAAGATAACTAAAGAGTTGATGGAAACCCTGGCGAAGTTATATGAAAAGCCTTTTGCTTCGAATAAGGTATTTCTTATGTAGTGTTTATTTAATATGAAAATGGTAGAAGGTGGGTCAGTTATTGATCATTTGAATAAGTTTAATATAGTCACCAGTCAATTAAATTCTATAAAAGTAAACTTTGATGAAGGAGTTAGTGCTCTTTTGATTCTGTGTTCTTTTCCTGAAAGTTGGAATAGCTTGGTAATGGCTATTACCAATTCTATTTCTGGTTCAAATACATTGAAATTTGATGATGTTGTTGGTGTTATTTTGAGTGAGGAAATTCGTAGGAAAAGCTCGGGTGGAACATCCACATCAGCCAGTGTTTTGAATGCAGAAAACAGGGACAGAACAAAGGAGAGAGGAAACAATTCTGAAAATCTTGGGAAATCATGAGGAAAATCAAAGGAAAAAAGGTCTCAATCTAGAGACAAGAGGGATTGTTGGTACTGTGGTAAGCCGGGTCATTTGAAGAAAGATTGCTAGTCTCAGAAAAATAAAGACGGAGACAAAAAGGAAGTAAAGAGGCAAATGTGGTAAGTAATAAATCTGATGAGGATGCTTTGATTCTTTCCCTTGATAATGCTGATGATTCTTGGGTGTTAGATTCAGGGGCTTCATTTCATGCTACCCCCCATAGAAGTTATTTTCTTGATTATGTCCAAGGGGATTTTGGGCTGGTTTATTTAGGAGATAACGAACCCTGTCAGATTGTTGGAAAGGGAAGAATCAAGATTAAGTTGCAGAATGGGAATCATTGGTTACTACATGAGGTAAGGCATGTTCCAAAGTTAAGCAGAAATTTAATTTCAGCAAGGAAACTAGATGATGAAGGTTGTGTTGTTACATTTAGTGATAAAAATTGGAAGGTCACAAAGGGTGCCTTAGTGGTAGCAAAAGGTGTGAAAGTAGGCACCTTATATCTTTGTACAAGTCATCATGTTCCTTCTACTTTAATTGTTACAGAAAAAAGGTCAATGTTCAGGAACAATTGTTGTAGTTCAACAGGCAGAAGATCATACAGTTGTTGTGGACTCAGAATCAGCACTGTGGCATAATAGACTTAGGCATATGAGTGCAAAAGGTATGAAAGTACCTCATTCAAATAATGTTTTACTAGGTCTAAAATGTGTTAATATGGATTTCTGTGAAAGTTGTGTGTATGGAAAAAGAGAGAGAGTTAGTTTTCTCAAGGATGGGAAGCAAAAGAAAGATGAGAAATTGGAGCTTGTGCATACAAATGTATGGGGACCAGCTCAGGTATCTTCTCTCGGTGGCTCTCTATATTATGTCACATTCATTGATGATGCAACTAAGAAAGTATGGATTTATTTCCTTAGGCAAAAATCTGATGTGTTTGAAATTTTTAAAAAATGGAGAAGCTTGGTTGAGAATGAGACGAGTAAAAAGATTAAATGTCTCAGCTTTGATAATGGTGGTGAGTATTGCAGTAAAGAGTTTGAAGATTATTGTTCCTCTAATGGTATTCGTAGGCAAAAAATGGTTCCAAGGACTCCATAGGAAAATGGAGTGGCTGAGCGCATGAATAGGACAATAATGGAGTGTGCACGAACTATGAGATTGCATGCTGGGCTACCTTTAAAAATGTGGGCAGAGATTGTAAACACTGTTGTTTATTTAATTAATAGAGGTCCCTCTAATCCTTTGGGTTGTGGTATTCCAGAGGAAGCATGGAAAGGTAAGAAGGTGAGTTATTCTTTACTCAAAACCTTCGATTGTGAAGCATTTGCACATGTAGATTATGAAAATAGAACCAAGCTTTATGCAAAATCAAAGAAGTGTATATTTGTTGGATATGGCATTGATGAATTTGGTTATAGGCTTTGGGATTTTGAAAATCAAAAAATTGTGAGAAGCAAGGATGTCATATTCAATGAGAAAGTGTTGTACAAAGATCTGTTGCTGTAACATGAGAAGAAAGAAAATGATTATGTAGTGTTGGATGATACTCCAAACAATGATGTTTCAGTGGTTCCTCATGCTGGGCAACAACAGCAACAACAAATACCACAAACTCCTGTTAGACAATATTCAAGGTTAAGTAGACCTCCAGAAAGATTCTCTCTCTCTTTGTATACTATTTTGTTAACTGATGCTGGTGAACCAGAATATTATGATGAATCTATGTAGGTGGATACCAAGGTTCAGTGAGAGCATGGAATGGAAGAAGAAATGAACTCCTTGCTAAAAAATAAAACTTGAGAATTATGCAAATTCCCTGTAGGTAAAAAGGCTTTACCAAAAAAATGGGTTTATAGGCTGAAAGAGGAGGATGGAGGTAAGAAAATATTTAAAGCCAGATTAGTTGTAAAGGGATTTGCACAAAAAAAGGGTATTGATTTTGATGAGATTTTTTCTCCAGCTGTTAAAATGACTTCTATTCGTATTGTTTTAAGTATTGTGGCCACTGAAGATTTGCATTTAGAACAGCTTGATGTTAAAATAGCCTTTCTCCATGGTGATTTGGAAGAGGAAATATATATGGAACAACCACAAGGATTTGAGGTCAAAGGTAAGGAGAAACTAATGTGCAGATTGAAGAAAAGTTTATATGGCTTGAAGTAAGCACCTCGGCAATGGTATTTGAAATTTGATAGTTGTATGGCTGAGCAAGGCTGCAACAGGTGTAATTCTGACCATTGTGTTTATTTTAAGAGGTTGGATAATGATAGCTACATTATTTTATGCTTATATGTTGATGACATGCTTGTAGTTGGGTCTAACATGGATCACATAAGTGTGCTAAAACAACAGTTAGCAAAATCTTTTACTATGAAGGATTTGGGGGTAGTAAAACAAATCCTTGGTATGAAAATTTGTAGAGATAGGGAAAACATAAAATTGTTTTTATCTCAAGCTAATTATGTTGAAAAGGTGTTGCAGAAATTTCATATGGAGAATGCAAAAGTTGTCAGCACACCTTTGCCTAGTCATGTTAAATTGACTAAGGATGTGTCCAAAGACACAAAAGGAAGAAGAAAAAATGTCCAAGGTACCATATGCTTCAGCTGTAGGCAATTTAATGTATGCCATGGTATACATGAGACCGGATATTGCACATGCCATAGGAGTTGCTAGCAAGTATTTGAGTCATCCTGGAGTTGAGCATTGGAATGCAATAAAATGGATTCTCAGGTATTTGAGAGGTACATCCAATAAATGTTTATGTTTTGGGGGCTCTAATACTGATTTAAAAGGCTATGTTAACTCAGATTTGGAAAGGGATATAGATACCAAGTGGAGTACTATAGGTTATGTATTTACAGTTGGTGGGACAACAGTGAGTTGGATTTCTCGACTACAAAAGGTGGTTTCTTTATCCACCACAGAGGCAGAGTATGTTGTTGCAATAGAGGCGACAAAGGAGATGATATGGCTGCAAATTTTCATGGATGAGTTGGGAAAACAACAGGCTAGAAATTACTTGTTTACAGACAGCCAAAGTGTTATACATCTTGCAAAGAATTCTTCCTTGCATTCAAAAACAAAACACATACAGTTGAGATATCATTTCATTCTGTCAGTGTTGGAGGATGGACAAGTCAAGCTGGACAAGATACATACAAATGTCAATCCAGCGGATATGTTTACGAAGGTGGTGCCAAGGGAGAAGCTGAGCTCTTCTTCAGCTTTGGTTGGCCTTCAAGGTTGATTTCAAATATAACAGAGCAGCAGGGTCCAAGGTACTTATTTCCAGTGGGAGCTGTAAGTGCAGCAGTGTTGTCTAGTATCAGTCTCCAAGTGGGAGGTTGTGATGGTGTGGAGCCTAATCAATCTCTAAGTGGGAGATTGTTGGTATGTGGCAACTGATCATGCTATATTGTATAGCCCATGGTATACTATACACCCCTGCATGTATCCAATTTTGTAGAAACAGAAATCTGGAAGCTTCTAAGCTTGTTAAAAAAGGGGTTCAGATGGGTATTACAGTATGATGAAAAATGCAATTATTCGCAAGATTGTAATAGGGTTTTTCATTGGATAATAAAATTATTAGATGGTTGCGGTTTGGTGGATGTAGCCTAGATTGGGTGAACCAAGTTAAATTCTCTGTGTTATACTTTATTCTATGTGTGTTTTAGTTTCTCTATTTTATTAATTAAATCTGCATTTAATTGTTAGATATCTGCCATCTCTAACCCTAACAACAAACAAGTTAGAAAAAATAGTGAATTTGATGATTTTTGGTGATTTGATCTGGCACTTCTACATTTTTATCTCTGATAATGACTAAGTTGGTTTAAATTGATAATGACTACAAATTATATATCTATTGATGAAGTAGGTAACTAGATCTCATGCCTTGAGCTCTAACAAAAATCTTTAATCAACTGCAGGTGCATCTGGAAGTTAGGAGCAAGAGAAGCTAAAGACACTAAAGATCAAGCTGCAGTTGATAGAGTCAACCCTACATTAGCCCTTAAGGAAATGACATACATGACGTCTTCTTATGTGTTTTTCTTTCTTTTAGTTGATCTTTAGATGTATGGTTTATATTCACTATTGAATTAAATCAACTTAGTCATTCCCATGTCTTGTGTGGGATTACAAAAACATGGTTTTCAATAAATCAGTTTTTTCAAAGTATTAATGACTTGTGTATTCATTTGAACTTGTTCTCAATTACATAATTTAAAGTAATTGATTTGGATTTGTTTAAGCATATGTTTTTTCAACAAAATGAAGTCATAATTTTTGCAGTTTTGCTTCAAAACTTGCAATCCTTCTCTAATAAATAACAATAACATAAATTGCATAGAATAGTTCAGCTTCACATAATATCCTCTAAATGTTTATTTTCTAAATGAAGTATAGTCATTGCTTTGTTTGGATTGTTCAACAGCTTCACTCAAATAGTTGGATAATTCTAATAAATCAGTTCTTATAAAAACCCTCCACTTAGAACGTAAATGTTCAAAGGATGTCAAAACATCAAAAAATTTATACCCATGAAACAATTGTCCATTAAAACTTCACTAATTTGTGTGTGAAAGAAAAAATTAGTAACATTTTTGGTGACCTCTCAGGGGTGTTTTCCTACTAAACAAAATAAGGCCAATTTCCTTGCTTATCCATTAGGTATGGAATCCATTCTACTTTTTTCTAACTCAAAACTTGGTACAAAGTTCATTCATTTTGTTGTAACTATTGTAACTTTGCTTCAACTGATTATAGTTTCATTGATTAAACATGTGTTGTTCATGACATTGAATTTTCCATTCCCTATTATGAATGATAGATGTCTACTTGATTGAACTATAATGAGTAACAATAAATTTTTTCCTTATTTTCCCCCAGCAAAAATCAAAATAAACAAACCAATTGTGCAAAATGTCACTTAGGGAAAGAAAGATGCAACTAATCTATGTGCAAGAGCACTTATTTGACACTTAAAATTTACTCAAATATGTACAGATTTAGATCATACCTCAAAAGCAATGCTTGAGGTGAGTCCCATTCTCTGGGATTAGCTTCACTTCACCATCCAACTTAGACAATTGGAAGGCATTATGCTCTTTACATTTAGTGATAATATAAGGACCACTCTAGAATGCATCAAACTTGGAGTGCTTTCCAAGTTTGCTTTTAAGTTCATCCCACTTCAACACTGTGTCACCTTCTTGGAATACTCTTGGGAATGACTTCTTATCAAATGACCTCTTCACTTGATCTTGGTGTTGCACAATATTCTTCATTGCCTTAGCTCTAATCTCCACCAATTCAATCAACTAAGCCATTTTTGTTATCGTAGCCTCTTCTTCAATCATGCCAAGATGATTGACTAGATCAAGGGTTGGAAGCTCAAGAGATATAGGCATTCTTGCCTCTTTTCCATACACAATCATGTATGGTGATAGTCTTGTTGACCTCATTGGTGTTATTCTATCAACCTACAAGGCTGATTTCAACTTGGTATGCAAAGCTCTCTGATTTCATTCCATAGTCCTTTTGATAATCCTGAGAAGATTCTTATTTGTAGAATTAGACTATCCATTGCCTTGAGGATAATAGTTAGAAGATGTATTCAGATAAACACCATTTCTAACAACCCAATCAGATATTTTAGTTCCTATAAAAGCAAGTTCATTATTTGAAACTATTGATTTAGGAACTCCAAACTTGGTTATCAACTCTTCATAGAAGTTTAGAACAACTGTCTCATTAGCCTCTTTAAGTGCCACAAACTTTGTCCATTTTGAAAAGTAATCAGTGGCTATGAGCACCCACTTGTAGCCTACACTTGAAGGTGGATTTATGAGTCCAATGAAATCTAAACCCCACTTCATAAAGTATGTTCAATCTAAATTGGTTGTAATGGAAGGGCTGCCAACTTCTCTTTTCCTACAAATATGGCACACACTCTTTACACTTTCTCACCTAGGAATGTGCATCTTTGAATAAAATAGGCCAATAGTAGTCTCCTTTAATTATCTTAAGAGTTGTATCTCTTGGTGAGAAATGTCCTACAGCTGATCCTTCATGAAACTCATGTAAAATTTTATCAACCTAATTATCATCTATGCATCTTAATAGAACACCATGAAAATATTTTCTAAACAATAAACCATTCAAAATTACATAAGGTATATACTATAGCCTATAGTACCTTCTTTTTTATTTATTCAAACTAGGAGGGAATTCACCAGTTAATAGGAAATGAAAAATTTCTTGTACCCAACCTATAGAAGAAACAGGTACAACAATTTATTCTTTATCCTGAAGAGCTAGGACAACATCCTCTTCCTCTTTTGTACTAATGTTACTGTTGTTAGCAAGCTACTCACACAGACCCTTGCCTCTTACCAGCTTGGTGACCTTGATCTCAATATCATATTCCATTACCTTAGTCACCCAACCAACTCTTTCAGTATTCAAGTCCTTAGCAAAAATTCCTTAACTGAAGGATGGGAAACTGACAACTTAATCTTGTTGTTAGAAATCATATATCTAAATTTCTTTAAACTTCTGACAAGAACAAGAACATCCTTTTCAACAAAGGAATAATTAAGCTCATAATATTTGAGACTTTGACTGAAAAAAGCTAAAGGTTGTTCTAACCCATGATCATTCTCCTAAACTAGCATAGCTACAATACTATCAATGTTCCCATATCCATACAATATAAAATATTTTGAGAAATTTAGGTTTAACAAAGTAGGAGCAGCTGCTAGTGCTTCTTTAATAAGCTCAAAAATTCTTTTTCCTTCTTTAGTCAAGCTGAAGGAAACATTTTTGTTTAACATTGAAATAAGAGGCACTAATAACTCAGCAACATCTAGAATAAATCTTCTAACAAAGTTGATTCTACCCAAGAAATTTTGTAGCCCCTTTTGTGTGTTGGTAAAGGAAGAGAAAGAATGGCACTCATTCTCTCTGGATCTATGGTGATGACATTTTTTGATATGATATATCCCTAGAAACTTACCTTCATGGAAAACAAACACAAATTTCTTTGCGTTGAGAGAGATACCAAACTCTCTACACCTTTCAAGGATATTTTTCAAGTGATCAAAGTGTTCATTTGGATTTTTTGAGAAAATAGTTATGTCATCCAAATAAACCAGTACAATCTTATACATTAAACCTTTGAAAGCCATGTCCATAGCTTTATGAAAAGTAGCTCCAACATTTGACAAAACAAATGGCACTCTCTTGTAAGCCATTGTGCTCCATTTAGTTGTAAATTTTGTTTTAAACTGATCTTCTTCCTTAACTAAAATTTGATTATATCCTGAGAAGCCATCTAATAATGAGAACCTCTCAAAACTTGAAACAAATTAAAGAATTTGTTCCATACAAGGTAAAGGGTGACGATCTTTCAAGGAAGCCCTATTAAGGTCTCTGAAATAAACACAAAGTATGATTTCACCATTTTTATTTCTCACAGGAACAAGATTGGACACCCAAGAGGTATGTTTAATTAGAAAAATAATGTTTCTCTTAATGAGTTTATTCAACTCCTTGATCATGAGGGGCTCAAGCTTGGGTTTAAGTGGCCTCTGCTTTTGTTTACAGGTTTGGCATTAGGATCAAGCTCAATGGTATGCTAGGCAATAGTAGGATCAAAACCCTTCAAATCTAAATATTCCCATGCAAAAATGTCACTAAACTCTTGAAAAAGTAAAACAAATGCATGCCTTTCTTCTAATGTGCATACCTTACCAAGCTTTAAAAACTTATCTTTGAAGATCTCAATGCCCTCATAATGATCTTCTTTAATATGCAAGATGGCTTTTTCTTTTCTGACTTGATCATCTATATTCAAAATAGAATCCAATGTAACCAAGCCTTTGGGTAGTTTGTTGGTTTTCAGCTGTATGATCCGATCTTCATATTGTTGTGTGAGTTTCTCTTAATTATCATTGGAAAATTTGGCTTCTTCTCTCAAGAAATTGATGATCTTTTGATCGTTGTCAAAGACTTTCCAATGCTTATTATTGTTAGGAATAGAAGATCTAACAATTAATTTTACATACTATTGTTCTTTAGAATTGTTGATATCATTAGGAATATCATACTGAGCACCTATGGCTGCTAGTCTATCAACATGTTTATTTTCAACTATGGGAATATATAGCAAATTAAAAGCTTGAAAATATTCAATAAGATCCCATAATCTATTCTTATAAGACTTCAGAAGATCATTTTTAGTAGTATGAAGGCCTCTTACTTGATTAACAATTAACTCTATATCACCAAAAAATTGTAAACAACAAATACCTCTCTTTTTTTCCCACTGGAGACCATGAATCAAAGCTTCATGTACTCAGTTGTATTATTGGTGCAATTGAATGTGAACTTGAATGTAGAATAATACTTGTCACCAGTAGGAGAAATGAGCATGCAACCACCTCCAACACCATTTTTACTCCATGATCCATCAAAATACTTCTTCCATACCTCATTAACTTGCTGATCAGACTGTTGTTCAACATTTTTTACAAGATTAGGCATGACAGAATCAGATTCATGCATCAAATAAACTCCTAAATTTACCTCCTCATGTTGTTCATTCAAGGAATTATGAACATTCTTAGCTGCCCACTCATCCAATAGAACATTAGGGATATCCTCTATCTGTGTACTAGTCTCTTTAGTTGCAAGAATGTCTTCTTGATCAAAAAGAGCACAATTAACAGTAGCTATTGCATTGATAGCAGTTGGATTATATGGTTCAATATGGTCCTTAGCAATAGGTTCTAATTTGATAGTGACCTTGGTTCCATACCTAGTCCTAAACAACATATGAGACCAATCAGAGGAAAAATATCCTCCAATTTTAGCTGTGAAGTCTCATGATAAATGAATGGAAAAAAATGGAGGCAACTCTATGACATAAATGTCTTGAGGGATTGAGAAGTTTGGACATGTGTGCAATGTGAAAATCAGATTCTTAATGACTCCTATTGTTTTAATAGCAGTACCATCAAGTTGGACTACCCCCTTTTCTAATGGCTCGTACTCTATTCCCATCTTATCAATTATTTTCTTGGGCATTACAAAACTGTTGGCCCTTGAGTCAATCATATAATTGTGTACTAAATGCTAGCAAATAATCAGAGTCACATAAAATGGGGGTGGCTTAACTACCTTGGTATGTTGTTCTTTCTTTTCTTGAGACTCATTGGAAAATACAACCTTAGAAGGCTACTGATTAGACACGTTATCAGATAAAGAAAATTTTAATAGAGCCTCATCTATCATATATTTTTGTGTAGGAAGAGCTAGAAAATCCCACATGGACACACTAACATGTGCTTTCTTCATATGATTTGATATATTAAAGTTACCAGTACTAACCTTTTATTGTCCTTTAAGAACAACAACATCCTTTTGTGTTTGTACTGGTTGAACTTGTTATTTAGGCTGATCTTTGCCCATGAAAACTTGTACTCTTAGCAGAACTTGAATGTTTTATGTAGAAGAAGACCTCATTTGAATTTGTGAACTAATAGATGGTTGAATTTTGTCTCCATCAGTCTGTTTCCCTAGGTCCATAGCTCTTTTCTTACTCTTTGTATTAGCTGCTATAGGATCACTTGAGTGATTTTGTGCATTATTGACCCCACAAAACTCCTCACCTTTCCAATTCATGAAGGTGAAATTTGGATTTTGTGGTTCCACATGAGTAGACTACTATTCATGAGCCTCCTGAGATGAATTTTTTGGAATAGCAACACTACTTTGCACCATTAATGCTTGATTCAAAATACCATTAGAACAAGTAGACTAGTTGTGTGGTTGATTACATGGAAAACACCACTCATAATCAACTGCCATGTTATTTGGCACTGGTAATACCTATTTGGAAGAACTAGGGGCATTGGAATTATAAGGTTGGAAAGGCCTTTGATTAAAGTTCCTTCTTTGAACTTGAGGATTAGATTGAAAGGGAGCTTGGTAAGGTGGTTGATATTGCTACTTTTTAATATTGATCAACTCATTACCAAAGGTCTGCAAGGTCTTTTATATGTTGTCATTTTGTTCTTTTATGCTTATTAGCTCTTGGAATTGGCTGGGAATAACATGCTATTGAGTTGCAACTTGGGTATTAAAAGCTGGAAATGAAGGGACAACATCTACAATGGGTGGTAACATAGGGACAGTTGGTTGTATATTAGCAAAATATGGCATTAGAGGCATGGGTGCTAACTTCCCAACCTTAATTAAACTATTTTCAGCTCTAATAGCAACATCAAATGCTATTGGTAATGAATCCCCACCCATAGAATGTATTGCAAGTGAAATATCACTATTCAAAGATTTTAGGTAAAACAAAAATGCATAATCATTATAAGGATTTACTAAGGCTAGAATCCTATTCCAGGTCTTCTTGAAATGGTAGTTGAAGTCCACCAAGTGTTCATGTGGAGCCTCTTTTGATGGTAGTGAGCTGCTCCACGAGTGAGAGATGGTCTGATTTGTCCTCGAACTGCCTTTTCAACCACTATCTTAGCTGGTCCCATGTTGTAACTAAGTTTATAGGTAGATCTCTAAACCATTAGAAGGCTTTACCCTTAAGAGAGGCTGCTAAGAGCCTTATTGCAATATCTTGTTCAGTAATATAATGTAATCCACACAATGAAGCCACATCTCGAATGTTCTCAATGGTTGTTGTTTGATATTCCCCAATAAAAATGGTAAGCTCTTAAGGGTTTCTATTGGAATGTCATTATGTTGGGCTAAATTCAAGGGGATTCTTTGATCAAATGAGACAAAGGGATGATTCCTAGGTGGTGGTGGATGAGCCATATTGACTACTAGAAGACTAACACTACTTGAAGAACTATTAGAAATAGTAGAACTTGATGATATTTGAACTACAAAATTAGAAAACAAAGGATTATTGAAGGTTGAAATAGGGCTTGTTTCCCTCCTAACAACTCCGCTACTTCTTGCTAGTAGTTTTGTATGCTCAACAAGTTCTAAACTTTGTCTAGTTTAATAACTTCTCATGTGCTCATTCAGTGAAACTGCTGAAACCAAAACTCTAGAGTCACCAAGTGTAAAAAAATTTCTTTCTTGAAGGATGGAAAACTATTGCTCACATCATAATAGCAGCAAAATGGAGCTCTTTTTGAGTTGAAGAATTAGTTCAATGTCCCACCAGGCATGCCAAAAACTATTGGCACGGGGATTTGCACCCAATGCTAAGCTCAAAAACTCTTAAATCCCATGCAACATGGGACTACTCTCAGGTTGTGGGTATCCTATAATGAGGGTAGACTTCTAGATTATGGGTTGGCTCCCTTTGAATATTTCTTTAAACACTATTGATTTAGATTCGAAAAGGGTAAGAAGGATGAAACACAATTTGAAAACTAAACTATGAGTTGATTCACCAATTGAAAAATGATTTGAATTTTCCTTTAAACCTCACAAGATAGCTCAACAAATGAAGATAAAATGATTCACTACTCAATCTAATATATTTTGCATAAGTGTTTCATCTAAAAGGCTCCTATGATTGAAGTTTTCTTGAAAGAAAATAGTAATGTTTTCATAACAAACTTTCAACAAATGGAAGAAACATAGTCAATGACCTACACTATAACATACTACACCTGAACAAGACAATGAAGAAATAAGATAAAAAGAAGGATTTCATAGAAATCACAAAATTTTAATCTAAGGACTCACACACAATGCTTGCATAAGAAAGATATGAGAAGGAAATGAGCTTCCTTATTGAAAACTAGGAGAATCTGCATTACAAATCTATATAAATCATAAGAAATGAGTTGCAAAGCATGTGCAATATGCTATAATAGTCACCAAACTCAAAACTAGAGAAATGAAATGAGAAAAGAGGAAGAATTATAGAAAAGGCTCCAAGAATTCAAATTTTGAATTTTGGCTACAAGAATTGATGTGTTTTTCATCCTCTTCCTCAAATGAGGCATGCAATTGAAAGTGAACTCCTCCAAGAATGCATAAAGAGTTGTGAATTTGAGAACAACTCCAAGGGTCATATGCAACCGAAAAACCCTCCAGAATAGGGTTGTAACTAAATGAAATAAGGTGTTAGAAGCCTCAAATTACTCCCTGATTGGAAATCCATCAATCTGGATTCTTAACTGAAGATGAACTCTCAATTAAGTGCTTAAGAGTTCTAATTTTGCTCCACATGTTGGAAAAAATTTCTCAACTACTTCCATCATCTAAGCTTCCCTCAAATCCATCATTTAAAAAAATATATCATAAGATATTTAATTTTGCATTCAATAATAACATTTATTTAAAGTGATTTATTTCATTAATTAAATAAAGTTTACAATTCTTGAATTGAAATGCAAAATAAAAAAGAATTTAACAAAGCCAAATACAAAAGATTTATTGGCTAAGTATTAAGTGGGTATGTGTAGGATCATGATGGGCCAAAAAGTGGCAATATTATGGGTATTTGTAGGGTATGTAGTTGACGACTTTTTTTACCCAAAATTGATGAAACGAAAAGAGTTTTTAGAGGAGATTCTCAGCTTTCCACCAATATAAATTATGCTTTAATTTGAATTTAATAAATAATTATTATTCATTTTCTACTAAAATTACGACTAAAGTCCTAATCGATAGGTTGATTGAAAAACATTTATAACTTTCAAACGGTATCACATTTTTTGAATCCAAAACATGTGTCACATTCTATGCTTCACATACTATAGGATTAACAAAAGAAAAATTAAATTTCATGAAGTTTTGACCAAGTTAAGGTGGTTAGACATACGAAAGTTTTTATATTTTTAAAAAGTTGTAATAAAAAATTCATAATTAATTATTTACTTGGAAAAAGATTACAAAAAAATATGCATCACATCCGACATGAGTGCTCTACTTATATATAAAATATTATAAAAAATATTATCATATTATTATGGTTAGGGTGGTCCATTAAACCTACTTATTTTTTCCTGTAAAATTTAAGTACTACTACATTGAAATTTCAAATTTTTACCAAATAGATTTTATTTATTTTAAATAAACCTAGTAGGTGTGTGCAAGAGTTGAGTCCACTTTTTGGCCAAAAAGTGGAAGTGTTTTCCCTGACTTACAGAATTTGACACATTTGACCTTAAAATTTGAAGCACTTAGAGATGGAATCTTCAAAAAAGTCAATGATCATAAATGTAGTACTCGGAGTCTAGTTTCCAAATATGTAATTTATTTCAATACCCAGATTGTAAAATTTGAGTTTCAATAGGTGTTTCTAAAAACCACTGTTTAAAAGTCACTTTTTTATACCATACCATGCACATGTACAACATCCATATTTTGACCTAAATTATCATATTCTTCTAAATCCTTTTGGGAAAAGATTTGTGACTCACTAAAGTTTCTTTTAATATTTTTTTATAATTTTTATTGAATATTTATTTTTATTAAATATTTATTAGGCATATTTGTCATTTTGAAAATCGCCATGTAATACACGCATAAGATGACCTAAACTTATCATTTTGATTTTTTTAAATTGAAAAGAATTGTCTCAAGTTTGCCTGCGGCAACTGCTCACAAAATGTTATGTTGATCAAAAGTTATTAAAATACTAAAAAAACCTGATAATTCAAGTTTATGGACTAGTTTCATTAGAAATTAATTGAAAAATAGAAAAAAATAATCAAATTATTAAAAAAATTACATATTTGGAATCTGCACTGTCTCATCTATAACGGGTTTTAATTTCGTAAAAAAATTCTGCAAAATAGGTTTTCAATCATATGTCCAAAGTCATTATTTTCTTGTGACATTAACAGGACCTTCAAGTTGCAGGTCAAACTAGGTCCAAAGCTTAGGTTCGGGTCCCCAAGCCATTTCCTGAACCAAAAAACAAGCCAAAAAGCCCGCTCAAAAATTCATAATTTAAAAAACGGGATCTCGTTTCAAAACAGGATCCCGTTTCATTAAAAAATGGGATCCCACTTCAAAACGGGATCTTGTTTCATAACAAAGACATTTTTTTATGGTTCTATGAAATGGGATCCTATTTTGTAAATGGGATCCTGCTTTGAAATTCTTTCCAAAATGAGTAATTTTAAATGGAAATTTTTTTCAAATGGGATTCAAGCTTTTGAAAAATCCTTCCGAAAATGGAAATTTTTCAAAAATTGGAAGTTTCCAAATATAGATAGTTTTCAAAATGGGATCCTGTTTGGAAATCTTTCCATTTTTGGAAATTTCCGTTTTTGGAAAATTTTCAAAACGGGATCCCATTTTGAAAATTTCCAAAAATGGAAATATTTGAAAATGGGATCAAAACGGGATCCCATTTTTTAAACTTAGGCTCGGGATCCCGAAGCTAAACGGGATCCCATTTTTTGCAAGCCGAATTCATTTTTTTGCATAAGGCAAAAACTTCCACATTTCGTGGACTCAACTTTGTGCACTTACCGAGTAGGTTAGAAACTACATTCAATTTTCTACAGATTCTATTATTACATATTTTTGAAATAATATAGATAACTTATTCAAATTTTTATGTCAAGTTGCCTAACACCGATTTTTCTAAATTTTTTGCTACTTAAGGGCCTGTTTTTTCCATGATGATCGTACACATACCCAAGTCTTATGAAATATTTAAAATATTACTCAAAATAATCATAAGGCATAAAGGGTATTCCACAATTTAGAGTAATAAGAATAAAGTTTTGAAAAATCTTAAGGAAAAAAGCCTTCTTCCATCGGCCTTTCTAGGGTCTCAAACCCTAAAATGAATGTTGGGCATATAATTTTTACTTTATTTCACTTGCTCGCTTGAGAGGAGCACCACCACCAGCAAACTCTAGGTTGAGTTCTTGATTGGAAATCTCTCCATACTTTTATTTTGAAGCTTTCTTTGGAAGATATTGATAGGAAAAATTCTTGGTAAGTTAAATTTTTCTTCAAGTTTTGAAATTTCTTCATCTTTAAAAGCTTTTGAAAGCTTTCTAGGTCGTGGCCTCTTTTGCATTTTCTAATGGTTTTATTTTTTGTGTCATCTTCTTCATCTGGCTGCCATATATGCTTCTTTTAAGCTTTGTAAAAGCATCTTCAAGCAGATATTTGGAGATCAAATCAAAGTTTGACTGGGTAAGTTTTCTTCTTGAAGGTTTTGTATGCATTTTATATTTCCTTAAAAATAAAGAAAAACTTGCTTCAATGGCCGCCACCATATTGTATTTCTTTGTTTTTGGGTTTGAATCCTCCAATGGCTGTGAGTATACTTCTCATTATAGACATAAAAACACCATTTTCATGAATTGTCAACCCTTTAGATGAGTTTTTTGGCCTTGAAACACAAAAACCCCAAGTGGATTTGTATGTATTGTAGAAACCAAGTTCTCCTCCTGTAGACTTCATTATTTCATAACAACATGAGGAAATAATTATTTATTCTCTATATATCTCATTTTTTCTTTAAAATCTAAAATGAGTTTAATAGTTAGCAAAAGAAACTCAAAACTCATATTTGATTTTTCAAACTCAAGCTCCATTTTCTCATTTATCCTTGTGTATATTATGGCCATGACTCATCCTTTCTTGGGTACTTAAACTTGGAACAAAAAAAAAGACCTTATGTGCTTATAAAATTTCTTTGGAAATCTTGTTTTCTCGCTTCAAAATGTATCAAAAAGGTTAAAAATAACTCCGCATTGTTCTCCCTTAAGAAAACTCAGATAGCTTTGATACATATAAAGCAGTGTATTCACCTGTAGTTGCACATTTATCTTCATATTTTGTAGTAAAAGAGAAATATGATACTCATTTTGCAGAAATGTGTAATTACTTTGTTTTTTGTATTTTAGTAGAGCATTAAAGTTCAATGAACTTGGATCTTGGTGAAGTAGAATTGATCATTGTTTTCTAGTGGTGTAAACTCACTCTGAGAGGATTTAAACAATATTTGCAATTCTATCATATAGAAAACACTTTGTGCATGCTTCTGACAAAAATTTGATGTTTAACATTGTGTATTCTTTGCTTTGTGGCTGAAAAGCAATCATGGTTGTCTTCTATCACTATCTTTTTCTATTCCTGATATAGTAGCTTGTGCTTTATGATGATGTCTTCATGGCACTTGTTATTGTAAAAGGCTCTGCACTTTATAGTTATAGCTTGCCATTGTTCTCTTCCTGTTATTGTCTTTAGCCTTGAAAATTTGCATGATAATATTAATAAAGTGCTAACGCCATATGCCTCACTCTTCCTTGAAGAAATTCTTTGTGAACTTAATATGTATGCATGTTCACTATCATTCCATGATCATGTTGACATGATGATTTTTAAGATTGCATTTTCCTCTTAAATAAGCTCAAATGAACTTATTATTGATAACTCAGCATGTCAGGATCAACCCTTGTGGGAGCCATGTTTTAACCGACATGCTGTAATATGATGAATCAAAATAACAACATTACTTTTCCAGTATCTACACATGAAGCAAGTTACAAGTTAGAAAAAATAGTGAATTTGATGATTTCTAGTGATTTGATTTGGCACTTTTGCATTTTTATCTCTGATAATGACTAAGTTGGTTTAATTTGATAATGACTGCAAATTGTATATCTGTTGATGAAGCATGTAACTAGATTTCATGCCCTAAGCTCTAACAAAAAATTTCAACCAAGTGTAGGTGCATCTAGAAATCAAGAGCAAGAGAAGTTGAAGACACTAAAGATCATGCTACAGTTGATAGAGTCAACCCTACATCAACCCTTAAGGAAATGACAGACATGACATTTTCTTATGTGTTTTTCTTTCTTTTAGTTGATCTTTAGATGTATGGTTTATATTCACTATTGAATTAAATCAACTTAGTCATTCCCATGGCTTGTGTGGGATTACAGAAATATGGTTTTTAATAAATTAGTTATTTCAAAGCATGTAATGACTTGTGTATCCATTTGAACTTGTCTTCAATTACATAATCTAAAATAACTGATTTGGTTTTTTTTAAGCATATGTTTTGTCAACAAAATGAAGTCATAATTTCTGCATTTTTGCTTTAAAATTTTCAATCCTTCTCTAATAAACAACAATAACATAAATTGCATAGAATAGTTTAGCTTCACATAATATCCATTGAATGTTTATTTTCTAAATGAAGTCTGTTTGTTGCTTTGTCTGGATTGTTCAACAGTTTCACTCAAATTGTTGGATAATTCTGATAAATCAGCTCTTATAGAAACCCTCCACTTAGAAAGTAAATGTTCAAAGGATGTTAAAACATAAAAAAAATTATACCCATAAAACAATTTTCCATTAAAACTTCACTAATTTGTGCGAGAAGCAAAATATTAGTAACAAAAAGATGGCATGATCTATATCGCACCACCCTAAGCCTCCTAATGGAATATCACAGGGTTGTGGGTTACCTACTACTCTACCACTAGCCATTACATGGATCACTAAGGAGTGGTGGTGTTGTAATGCACACCCACACATGCTGATGAAGACTATTGTGGGATGGTGGGTAACACTGCCAACTTTCACCCCTCTTAGCTACACTCTATGGTATTGCAATAAAGATTGAATGCAAACTTTGGGAAGTGTGAGTTTGATGGCAACTGAGCTAGGTTTTTAACAGTGAGTTTGAGACACACATTCTCAGCATTCTCCCACTTGATGAAGAACTCACTAAACTCTTTCCAATGCTTGAAGTCGTTGAATATTCTAGGCCCCAAGGCCCTTCAAACTAGTGCACCATTTGAACTTATCCATGCTCATAGGCTTCATCAATGCATCAACAACATTTTTTAGAGTATCATTTTTTTCTAGACTAATCTTTCCATGCTCCTCCATATCATGAATAAAGTCTTTACTGCACATCAGTATGTTTCATCCTGGCATGGAAGGTTGGATTTTTCTCCAAAAAAGTGGAACTCTGACTATCATAGCAAATAACAATCTACCCTGCATCAAAACCAACATCAAAACATAATGTTCTATGCCAAATTTATTACTTGCAGGCATGATTTGTTGCCATGTACTTAGCCTCAATAGTGGATAAAGAAACTACAACCTAGTGCTTGCTCATACAATTGATTGCACCACCAAAAAACATGAATACATATCCACTAGTGGACCTTCTGCCATCAATGTCCCCTACCCAATTATAATCCACATATCCATGAATGCTAATTGAACTTTGAGATCTAGTAGAGTAACCATGATAACATAAGGCGCACTTAGAAGTACCCTTCAAAAACCTGAAAACTCTCTTCATAGCATCCCGATGCGGCCTTCTTGGATTAGCCATAAACTGACTAAGCACTCCCACTGCTTAGGAAATGTATGGCTTGGTATAGACTATTGCATACATTAAACTGCCAACTACACTTGCATAAGGCATCATGGTCATGTCCTCCATCTCAGTAGGATATTTTGGACAATCTTCAACAAAAAATTTCATTCCCAAGCACTATAACAACTAATTGTTTGCAATCCACCATATTAAACCTCTCTAAGATAGAATTTATATACTTACTCTGGCTAAGAAAAAGTTTTCTATTTCCTCTGTCCCTTCTGATTTTCATCCCTAGAATATACCTAGCTGAACCTAGATCTTTCATCTCAAACTATGATAAAAATTAATATTTTAATTCGGAAATCATACCCTTACTATTCCCAATGAACAACATATCATCCACATACATGGCGATAATAAGAAGATGACCATTTTCATATTTAAAGTAAACACAATGATTAGACTTTGATCTCACAAACCCCAAAGACAACACATAGGTATCAAACTTCTGGCACCACATTCTAGGCAACTGCTTCAAACCATATAGAGATTTCTTTAATTTGCAAACTAGGTTTTCCTTACCTTTTTCAATGAGGTGCTTTGGCTGGGACATGTAAATCTCTTCCTTCAAATCACCATTAAGAAACACTTCCTTTACATACATCTACTTGATTTCTAAGTCATATCTAGTAGCAAGTGACAATAAATATTTAATAGATGTCATCTTAGCTACAGGAGAAAATATTTCTCCATAATCAATCCCCTCCACTTGAGAATATCCTTTTGTGACCAACCTTGCTTTATGCTTCTCAACACTACCATCTAGACCAATCTTCCTTTTAAACAACCATTTGCATTCAATAGGCTTTCGACCAATACTACCTAACATACTTCTCACCCTTTCCATCAATGTTCTATTCATCCTTTCTACAACTCCATTTTTCTATGGAGTGTAAGGAGTTGTTTTATGCCTTTTAATTTCATGGTCTTTGCAAAAATTATCAAAATATGCTTAACAAAACTCACCACCATTATCTATCCTCAAAAAAAATATCTCTACCAGTATGATTTTCAAAAAAGGTTTTAAATTCCTTAAATCAATTGAAAACTTCAATTTTACTTATAAGAAAATAGAAAAATTTCCTTCTCGAATAATCATCTATGAACAAAACAAAATACATATATTTCAAAATGAAGGAATAATAGTTGGACCAAACAAGTTAGCATGAATATAATCTAGAATACCAAAAGATTTATGAGGACTAGAATAAAATTAAACACGACATTGCTTTCCATATATTCAATGTTCACAAAAATAAGATTACAATCATCAAGCCCTTCAACTAGGCTTTTATTTTTCAAGGATTTTAAGCCCTTTTCACCAATGTGGTTGAGCCTCTAATGCTACAACATTTTTTTCTCTTCTAGGAGATTCATCTCCAAAGAGTTTGTGCCCTTAGGAACAACACCTCTTTCTCTACATGATCATATTTACTTGACTTTGCAGAAGCCTATTGCACTATACTGCACATGCATCCAACTTATATAGAGTTACAATTTGTGCACCCTTAGCCAACAACATGGAGCCTTTAGTCATTCTGTAAACACCATTTGAGAAAGAGAATTGCACACCAAAACCATTAAGCTTACTTATACAAAGTAAATTTTGAGCCATACCTACTAGTATATGCATCACATCATCGATTCCTTTCATCCTTCCATTAGGAAACCAAATCCAGAATCTTACATGACCAACAATCTCTAGGTGAGAATCATCACCCAGATACACCCTTCCACAAGCATACTTTTCCTACTTTGAGAACCAACCTCTATGAGAGGTCATGTCAAAGGATGCACCTGAGTTGATCATCCAATTATCTTTTGATTCCTGAATCACCAAGGTTGCTATGAAGGAATCTACATCGTTATGAGAAGATTCATTTTAAAAAGAAAGGTTTTAAACTTTTTCTTCTTCTCCTGGACTCTTTACAATCTTTCTGGGTGGGTCCAGTTGTCCCACAGTTCCAACATTTCATCTTGGAATTTTTACAAGGAGATTTTGTTCTCCCCTCTAACTTGGATTTATACTTCTTGTCTTTCTTCTTTCCTTTCTCCTTTGATCTTCCTCAAATAGTAAGAGCTTCCTTGGTTAGCTCAGAAAATTTCCTCCACATTTCTTTTGACAGTAGCGAATCAACCACATCTTCCATCTTGAAAGTGGTTGTTGTACTACCAATATCCATTACTAGGTGATCCCATGTGTTAGGCAGATAACACAATAGGAGCATGCATTGATCCTCGTCATCTATATTCACACCAACAAACCCCAACTGAGTACCGATCATGTTAAACACATTGCTTTGTGTTGGCAACACAATGGCATAAAACTGAGAGGGGGGGTGAATTAGTTGTCACAGAATTTCAACCTTATTAAACTTATTAGCCTTATTCTCCAATCTGATTAATAAAAATGAAAGCATGAATCATCAACACATTAGAAACACACATAACACCAAGATTTTTATGTGGTAACCCTGTTAGGGAAAAACCATGGTCAAGGTTAGTCCACAAGATTATACCTCATTAAAAGTATAAGAAGAATAAATGGGGTTCATGCACATGCATTCAGGCACACTGACTAGAGCTCATTGCTCAAATATAAAGGAAGACATATTGTCTTACAGAAACATTCAGATTACAACCATCCAAATTTTGAACTGAGAAAGTAGCATCTGCTAATGCCTGATTACAATTCTAGTTAAGCACATGAACACTTCTTCACACTTCTTCACTCTTTTCTCTACCTTTGAATGATTTGAACATTATTCACACATATCACACACCACACACATCTCCAAATGAAGAAACAATCACTTATATATATCCAAAACAAGGAATTACATTGCTACATGTCGAATTCAACAAAATAATAAAATGAATACAAACTATCGGCCCAAAACAATAAATATTTTTCAATGCAAATCCACCAAAGTCAGCCACAACATTGTGAAGACCCAAAATGAAATACTCAAACATGAAAACACTTCAAAGAATTTCAGTTTGAGGGTCCACAACATACTTCAACACCCTGTCGGTCAAGAACATGAAAAACATGAACACGCAAGAGAAAATCTCAAATCATGAGCACAACGATCAACAAAGACATGCACCATAGATAGAGCATGATCTAGAAACATCCAAAAACATTATGAATCACTAGAGAAGCATCCAAAACAACTAAACTTACTAGAATCACATTATCTTCATTTAGGAACACAAACTAAAGAAACAAAAAAACTCTCAGAATACAAATCTTCATAAAATGACCAAATCTTCATACAGATCTCTGAAACTCAATGTGGATAAACTATATATACTCAACAAGAGATTATTTAGTCCACAACCTCTAAACATAAATGTATTGGGCTCACTAACAGACTAAATTTCACTTCACCATTGACAACCTGTAACTCACTCCATTACAATTTTCTCAATATCCTCGACATATACAACTTCTAGTGCATTAATGTTAATAGTGTTGACATCAATTACAACCACATATTTACAAAATAACCACAACATCAAACAATCTCCCCTTTTGGCATTGATGGAAACACATGCTATGAAAAACACCATCGATCAATGCAACTAACTTTAGCATTTACTCCCCCTTAGGTTTTGATTCTTCTCTTGACTTCTCCCTAGATAACTCACAGTTTTTTCACATGACTCTTCTCCCCCTTTGACATCAATTTCAAATATCTCCTTACTCCACAGAAAATATGAACCACATATTTGAACATATGATACTCCCCTTGAGTAGCAACCACCACAACATCAATCTGAAACAAGATATGACTATGAAAAGCACAGACTGATGCAAAGCAATGCATCTTAGTTCTGATTAGGAGGGGTAATCACCCCTAACATCGCTGTAATATTCTCAAAAGTATGCTTAGGCAATGACTTGGTAAACATGTCTACAATTTTCTCCTTAGTAGGCACATACTCCAAACTGACTTACTTTTCACTCACCTTCTCTCTCAAAAAGTGAAACTTGATAGATATATGCTTGGTCTTTGAATGCAGCACCACATTCTTAGAAATATTAATGGCACTTGAATTATCACATCTAATATAGCAATGGGCTCATCATACACAACTCTGATATCTTTCAACATCTGCTTCATCCACAATACTTGAGTACAATTGCTAGTAGCAACAATGTATTTTTCCTTTGCAGTAGACAAAAAAATGGCAATATATTTTTTACTTAACCATGAAATCAGCTTCCTTCCCAAGAAAAATGTACCACCACTAGTACTCTTTCTATCATCCGCATTTCCTGCCCAATCAACATCAGTAAATGTACTCAAAGTAAGATAATCAGTTTTAGGTTACCATAGGCCAAAATCAACTGTCCCCTTCAAGTATTTGAAAATTCTCTTCACAATAATCACATTAGATTCCTTAGGATTAGCTTGAAATCTTGCAACAATGCATACAACATTCATGATATCAGTCTAGTTTGAGTCAAATAAAGCAATCCACCAATCATTGATCTATATCTAGTTTGATTTTCTTTTGGAGAATCATCATTTTGTGTTAACTTGCATTCGATCACCATGGGTGTACCAACTGGGTTTGAAACTTCCATACCAAATTTCTTCAACAATTCTTTCACATACTTTGACTGAGATATAAAGATCCCTTTATCTAATTGAGTAATTTGCAATCCCAAAAAGAATTTCATCTCTCCAATCATTGACATCTCAAACCCATTCTGCATCTCATCAACAAACTTCATGCATAAAATATCATCTCCAAAAAATATATCATCAACAAAGACTTCCACAATCAAATATTTATCATCATCAATCTTGAAATACAAATTACAATTAGCAACACCTTTGTTAAATCCAAGCTTCAATAGATATTTGTCCAATTTAGCATACCAAGCTCTTGGGCCTTGTTTGAGTCTATACAATGCTTTCTTTAACTGACAAACTATATCTCCCCGATCAATCAATTGAAATCCATCAAGCTACTCAACATACTCCTCTTCTTCTAATTCTCCATTTAGAAATGCTATCTTTACATCCATCTGATAAACCTTTTAGTTTTTTTAAACAACATAAGAAAGAAATAGTCCCACAACTTCAATTGTTGCAACAAGAGTAAAAGTCTCTTCAAAGTCAATTCCTTCCATCTGGGAATTTCCTTTACACACCAGTCTTGCTTTGTTTCTAAAAACTTCACCTTGCTCATTCAATTTGTTTCTAAAGTCCCATTTAGTTCCAATTACATTTTTGTCCTTAGGTCTAGGAACAAGAATCCATGTATCATTGTTCTCAATTTTTGTAGCTCTTCTTTCAATGCTTCAATCCAAATGCTCATCTTTGCATGCTTCATTCACACTGTTAGGCTCATTTTTGAGATCAAATAGTATTCTTCTACAATTATTCTCTTATTATAGACACCTTTGTTCTTATAACCTATAATCTGATCTTTTGAATGATTTAATCTCACATACCTTCGAGTCTTAGGATGTTCTTGAGCTTCATACTCTTGTGCTCTCACTTCTGTACTTTCACTAGTTTCTCCTTCCTCTTGATCTTCTTGATTCACTAGAATGATCTAAACTTGATTTGAAGTCTGACCTTTGTTTTTACTATCATTCTGATCATCAGAATCATACCCACAGGTTCTAGATGGTCTAGCAATGTCATCATCAACCTTAACATTTGCAATTTCAACCATTTTCTTCTATCTCTTGTTGTTGCACCGATAGGCCTTACTCTTAGTAGAATAACCAAGAAAGATTCCATCATCACTCCTAGCATCAAAATTCCCTATATTTTCATCTCTTTTGATATAGCATCTACTCCCAAAGATTTTGAAATATCTAGCAGTAGGCTTATGACCAGACCATGGCTCAAAAGGGGTCTTACCAGTATCACCTTTGATTTGTACTTGATTGAGGATATAAACAACAGTACTCACAAATTCTCTCCAATCCATATGAGGGACATTTCCTTCCAACATCATAGTTCTAGCAACATCTTGAACTATCTCGTTCTACCTTTCCACAACACCATTTTGCTAAGGGGTTTGTGGTGTAGATAAGTGTCTCTTTATTCCATGCACTTCACAAAAAGAAATAAACTCATTGGAAGTGAATTCACCACCTCTATCTGATCTCAAACATTCAATCTTTAGACCTGTCTCTATCTCAACCATATCATTAAAGATCTTGAACTTCTTTAGAGCTTCACATTTCTCCCTTAGGAAAGTAGTCTACATCATTCTTGAATAATCATCAATAAGCAACATGAAATACCTATAACCTTGTAAACTTTTGACTCTAGAAGGACCACACAAATCAGCATGCAAAAGCTACAACAATTCATTTGAACAATGTTGTTTGCTTTGAAATGAAATTCTAGTTTCTTTCCCCAATTGACATTCCTTGCATATGGCATATGTAGGCTTTACCAATTTAGGAAGATCTCTCACAGCCTTGTAGAACTTATCTTGATAATATTGTCAAAGTTAACATGACACATTCTCCTATTCCACAACCAACTTTCATCAACTTGAGAAATCAAACAACTTTTACTAGCCGCATTCAAGTGAAAGATGTTACCTTTTATTTTGTACTTGAAGCAATCACATTTCTAGGACTTTCTAGTATTCTACACATTCCATCCTTGAATTGAAGATTGTATCCCTTATCAACCATCTAACCAACACTTAAAAGATTATGCTTTAGACCTTCCACATATAGGACATCATCAGTAAATTATTCTTACCACCAAGAGAAATGCATCCTCTACCATGGATTATACCACCATTGTTATTACCAAATCTTACAATGCCACCATCATACTTTTCCAAACTCACAAAATTACTTTTATCACCTATCATGTGATGAGAGCATCCACTACCAATCACCCATTCATATTTCTCTTCAACTCGAGCAGCTAGGGTTTTCTCCACATTTGTACAACTAGGAGATTCAATAGACATAGGATTATTTTCCTTGATAGCAATAAATACCCATTCGTCCTCACTTGCATTCCCTTTTTTAGATTCATCATCTATCACACCTTCATCAATAGCATAATAACATTTCTTTTGAAATTTAGGCTTGTTAGGTTTTGACTTAGGAACTCTTTCTGAACACCTTGATGCAAAATGATGTATCTTATTGCAAGAAAAACATTTTATAGGTAACTTTCCTTTATACTTACCTTGTCCTCTAGCTTCTCTTTTGACAATAAGCACTTCAAGCTCATTTAGTTCTCTTCTTCTTCAATCTGTCTCATTTCTTCCTCATATTTGAATACCTTTCTAGAAGAACTTTCACCCAGATCATATCTCTGCTTATCTCTTCCATAAGTAGTAGCCTTTAATGCAGATTCTATCTTAGGAAGAGCATCACCAAACTCACTTAACTCAAAATTTTTAAGCTTACCAATAAACATGTCTCTAGTTACATTTGTCATAGTTCGGAGCTCTTCAATAGTTGTAGCTTTGAATTTGTATGCATCAAGCAATGATCTAAGAACTTTAGCAACAATGTTTGGTTCATCCAGCTGTCCACCAACCCATCTGATACCACACACAAGTTCATTCACTCTTTGTATGAAAGTAGTGATATTTTCATCATCACCCATTCTCAACATTTCATATTTCCCTTTCAAACTTTGTATCTTAGCAATCTTCACATTAGTATCACCTTCATACAAAGCTTCCAACTTTTTTCCAGATCTCATAAGCAGTCTTCAGATCCATAAAATTTATCATCTTAGAATTAGTCAAAGCACTTAACAATGCTTCCTTAGCCCTGATATTGTATTCAACATCCCTCAACTCAGAAGTAGTAGTAGGACCATATTGAATAATAACATACCTATTACTTGCAATACCCCAGGAGGATTCACCAATGCATCTTAGATGACACTCCATTCGAGTCTTCCATAGAGAATAATTTGTTCCATAAAATCTTAGACAATCCTTCTTATATGTTGCCATCCCAGATCACCTCAAGTTGCTAAACTTCTTCCAAGGAACCTGATCTAATACGAATTGTTGGAAACACAATGGCAAACAACTGAGAGGGGGGGTGAATTAGTTGTCATATAATTTCAACCTTATTAAACTTATTAACTTTATTCTCTGATTTGATTAATAAAAATGAAAGCATGAATAATCAACACATCAGAAACACATAAAACACCAATATTTTTACATGGAAACCTTGTTAGGGGAAAAACCATGGTGGAGGTCAGTCCACAAGATTATACCCTATTAAAAGTATAAGAAGAATACATGAGGAATGCACATGCATTCAGGCACACTGCCTAGAGCTCACTGCTGAAATATAAAGGAAGACACATTGACACACTGTCTTATAGAAACATTTGGATTACAACTATCTGGATTTTGAATTGAGAAAGTAGCATCTACTAATGCTTGATTACAGTTTTGGTTAAGCACATGAACACTTCTTCACACTTCTTCACTCTTCTTCACTCTCTACTCTACCTTTAATGATTTGAACATTATTTTCACATCTCGCACACCACACATCTCCAAATGAAGATAAAATCACTTATATACATCTGCAACAAGGAATGACATCACTACTTATCGACTTCAACAAAATAATAAAATGAATACAAATTGTTGGCCCAAAACAATAAATATTTATTAATGTGAATCCACCAAATTTGGCCACAACATAGTGAAGACCCAAAATGAAATACTCAAACATGAAAACACTTCAAAAAAATTTGGTTTGAGGGCCCACAACATGCTTCAACACCCTATTGACCAAGAACATGAAAAACATGAACACACAAGAGAAAATCTCGGATCACGAGCACAACAATCAATGCAGACATGCACCACAGATAGAGAATGATATAGAAACATCCACAAACATCATGAATCACTAGAGAAGCATCCACAACAACTGAACTTACTAGAATCACATTATCTTCATTCAGGAACACAAATTGAAACAACAAAAAAACTGTCAAAATACAAATCTTCATAACATGATCAAATCTTCATATGGATCTCTAAAACTCAATGTGGATAAAATAGATATACTCAAAAAGAAAACCTTTAGTCCACAACCTCTGAACATCAACGTATTGTGCTCATCGATAGATTGAACTTTACTTCACCACTAATAACTTGCAACTCATTTCATTACAATTTTATCAATATCCTCAACATATACAACTTCTAGTGCATTAATGCTAATAGTGTTGACATCAATGACAACCACATATCAGTAACACAACCACAATATCCAACAAAATGATCTACAATGGATGCTCCTTCCTCCATCTTCAAAGAGTATAACTTCTTCCTTAGAAAAAAACTTATTTACCAAAGATTTCCCGTGATAAATATCACCAAGCTTCTTCCACAAAAGTTTCACTATCTTCTCTTCATGGACATTCAAGAGAACTGAATCGACCAAGCATATTTTGATCAAACCCTTGGCTTTATGGTCCATTGCATGATAGTCATTCTATGAGGTTGTTGATGGTTTGTTAGAGGACACTACATCCCATAACTCTTGGTCTGAAGCAAGTCTTCCTTTTTGAGTTTCTACAACTCAAAATTGGCACCATTGAACTTCTTAATCTCTATTCTTATGGATGTGCTCGCCATCTTAAATATGCAATAAGATTACAACCACATTTCTTTGCAAAGCTCCCACTAAACCCAAATCAACACAAAAAACCCTTCTAACCCAAAAGGATAACAAAGATGGCCAAGCTTTGATACCAACTAAAAGGAAATTAGAGTGTAGAATAGGCCTCCCTAATGCTAATCTTCAAGAGAGAGATAGTATTTATTTCAAAAATTGTAATTATAGAACATAAAGATGCACATATGTGAATAACCAAATAGAAAATAAAACACCAACATAAGACTTACGTGGGAAAACCCTTACGGGAGAAAAAACTAGACACCAAAGTAGAGATATCTTGTATTACAATAAAATGAATATTACATAGAAGTTATAGAGATATGCTCTTTTAGGAGTTAATCCACAAAACGAATCCAACAACACTTCGTTACATTCACTCTGATCTTCCTGATCCATAATCAATCCAATGCACTACGACATTACAAATGCAAACTACTCAAGTGTTAACAAAAAAATATCGTTCCAACTTCCACAACCATCAAATAGAAAAAATTACAATCTCGTCAAGTCCAACTTGAACTACATCATAGGGTTGTGCTAAACCTTCACCACACTGACCTCTAGCTGCAATACCACATGACACCACTCCACACAATGCATCCAAACAACCATCATGGTGTCATGGGTTATCACTATACCATAGCCTACCACTATACTGCCGACCCCTCATCTAACTATCATGGGGTTGCAGGTTAGCACTCCTTCTGCACTATCACACACCTCCTCATGGAGTGTCATGTGATGGTGGGATCTATAACACACCACAACAAGCCTCCTCACAGATAGTTGTAGGGTTGTGGGTTACCTACTGCTCTATTGCTAGCCATTACATGGATCACTATAGGTGGCGGTGTGGCCCCGTACACCCGCATAGGTTGATGAATGTTAGAAAGGCAGAGTTGAAGAAAAAAAATATGCACACACAAAGCGAGAGTTGCGACTCCAATCTTCTATTAATAAAAAACTTAAACATTACAACTGAACCTGATTGGTTTTTATTTAAAATTTCTAGCTAGCTTTCCGACTAGCTACTTCATGCAAACTCAAACTATGACTGATTTTTCTAATTTAAACTGAAAATCAAACTAACTCTGATTTTTCCTAGATTTTTCTACATGTGTGAGTAATTACTTATTTTAACACTCCCTCTTAATTACTACCCACTAATTACATCAACTTTCACAATGCCCAAATTATCTATATGAAATTCAAATACATCTTTTGCTAATGGCTTCGTAAATATATCAGCCAACTAATCATTTGATTTACAAGGCTCTAAATAAATTTCTCCATTGTTCACAAGTTCTCTTATAAAATGGTATCTTGTATCTATATGTTTGCTCTTTTGATGGTACACATTATTCTTCGATAGTGCAATGGCTGAATTGTTGTCACAAAAAAATGTTTTTGATCCTTCTTGTTTCTGTTGAAGTCCATCCAAAACTCTGTGTAACCATATTGCTTGACATGCTGCTGCTATAGCTGCTACATATTCAACTTCTACTGATGAAAGTGTCCTGATGGGCTGCTTCTTAGATGCCCATGAAATTACTCTTGAACCAAGATAAAACACATAACTAGAAGTACTTTTCCTATCATCCAAACTCCCTGCAAAATCATTATCAGTATATCCAACCAAAGCTTTCTTTTCTGTGTTCGCATACAATATGCCACAATTTGTAGTTCCTACTATGTATCTCAGAATCCTTTTGCCAGCTTTCCAATGTGAGTCTTTTGGTGACTCCATAAATCTAGAAATTAGACTAACTCCATGCATGATATCCAGTCTTGTAGCTGTGAGATACATAAGACTACGAACCAATCTTTTGAACAGAGTTGGATTTACATATGAGCTTTCATCATCCTTACTTAAATTTGTACTTGTCGCAACTGGTGTAGGTGTAGGTTTATAACTTTCCATTCTGAATCTTTTCAATAATTCTTTTGCATATTTACCTTGAAAAATAAAAATCCCTTTCTCTAATTGCTCAACTTCTATGCCAATAAAATATTTCATAAGACCAAGATCTGTCATTTCAAATTCTTTCTTCATTGCTACTTTAAACTGATCTAGTTCAAAATCACCTGTATAAATCATATCATCTACATATAAATAAACAATCAATTTTTTCCCATGTTGATTCACCTTTGTGTACAAAGTTGGTTCACTGTTGTTTCTGCTAAATCCATTCCTAATCATATAACTGTAAATTCTACTATACCAGGCTCTTGGAGCTTGTTTAAGTCCATAGAGCACTTTCTTCAATGTATAAACTTTGTCTTCATGACCTTCAACTTCATAACCTGGAGGTTGTTGCACATAAATTTCCTCTTCAAGAATACCATTTAAAAAGGCTAATTTGACATCCATCTGATACACTTTCCACTTTTTCAGAGCTGCTATTGCCAAGACTACTCTTATCGTATCCAACCTAGCTACGGGAGCAAAGGTTTCTCCAAAGTCTATTCCTGGTTGCTGTGAGAACCCTTTTGCTACAGGCCTTGCTTTGAATATGTCAACCTCTCCTTTTTCATTCAACTTTGTCTTGTAGATCCATTTCACACAAATGGGATTTTTATCTTTAGGTAACTCAACCAAATTCCAAGTATCATTTTTCTCTATAAATTTTATTTCTTCATCCATAGCTTTCACCCATTTCTTGTCTTTGACAACTTCTTCAAATGATGAGGGTTGAAATGACAATAATGCAAAATTCGAACTAATATCTAAATCTTCATAAATATCCTGCAAACTTCTCATTTTCCTCTTACCATTACTTGACTCATTACTTGACTGGTAGCTGGGAATATTCTGATCTGCTGACCTTCTTGATGATCCACGTTGTTCAAAATATCATGGAGTCCTTGTTGGCATGTCTCTAATTGGTGTCATTTCTTGTGATCTTTGCTGCTCATTTTCTGCTACATCTTCTTCTTCTATGTGTGGTATTGTTACATCAATAGTTTTGTCTACACTCCCATTCCATGACTCTTGTTCTTTGAACACCACATCTCTGCTGATTATAGTCTTTTTGGTGAGAGGGTTATATAATTTATATGCTTTTGAATGCTCACTGTACCCAATAAATATACACTTTTCACTTCTATCATCTAACTTGCCTCTTAGTTCTCTAGGTACATGTGCATATGCTATGCATCCAAACACTATAAAATGAGATACACTACAAGGCATACCTGACCATGCTTCTTGTGGAACTTTGTTCATCACGCTTTTTGTAGGAGATCTGTTTAACACATAAATAACGCATGCAACTGCTTTTTCCCAGAACTCATTTGAAAAATTTCTTCCTTTCAACATACTCCTTGCCATGTTCATAATCGTTCTCTTCTTCATCTCTGCTACACCATTCTGTTGTGGTGTATATCTGGTTGAAAATTTCCTTCTAATTCCATGTTGTTTGCAGTAAGCATGAAATGTGTTCTAATCATATTCTCCACCACGATCTGATCTTAATACTTTGATCTGACTATCACTCTGATTCTCTACTAGGGCTTTGAATTCTTTGAATTTTTCAAAATTCTTAGACTTCTGCTTCAAAACATAAATCCACGTCTTTCTGTTGAAATAATGAATAAACATGAGGAAGTAATAACTTCCACCAAGCGACTGGGTCTGCATGGGTCCACACAAGTCTATATGAATCAGCTCCAGTGGCTTCTTTGCTCTATATGCAACTCTTTTCAAAAAACTTTCACAGTGTTGCTTTCCCAAGATACAACATTCACAGATACTGGAGGGTTCTTGGATGGGAGGTAATCCTCTAACCATCTCTTTTTGCTGCAATAATCTCAAACTAGAAAAATGCAAATGTCCAAACCGAAAGTGCCATAACCAATAATCATCAACACATGCAGGCTTTTGAGCAAAAGAATTGACCTGATTTCTGTACTTCATGACCAGAGGGAACAATCTGTTATTCATCATTTACACCTTCACTATCAGCTACTTGCTTGGAGGTTTGTCATATATGAGACAATCATGTCCCTCAAAAGTAACTCTGTATCTTTTCTCTGTTAATTGACCAACATTGATCAAATTATGTTTCAAACTTGAAACATAGTATACCTCTAAAATTGTCTTCAGATCTCCTTGCTTGGTCAGTATGTTGACTGCTCCTTTGCCATTTACATCCACAGTCTTGTCAGTCCCCAATTTTACCTCTGTCTTGACTGATTCATCCAGATCTGCAACCAGATTCTTGTTGCCAGTCATGTGGTTACTGCAACCATGTCTAATAACCAAACGTTATCAGCGGATTCATGCATTGTATTACAAGCTAAGAATAGGTAGTCATTACTTTCTGTAGTTACATTTGCACTCTGCTTTCCTTGGTCAGCCATCTTCTTCCTGCAATCCCGTGCATAGTGACCAAATTTATTACAATAGTAACATTTCACCTTTGATTTATCGAATCTTTGATTGTTGTTGAAGATTCTACTATTGCTTGCTTCTACTCTCTTGTTCTTTCTCTTCTTTGCCATCTCTCTGACCGCCATTTCTTCCGCCTCGACCTTTGCCTCTTGATCTACCTCTGCCTTGACCTCTGTCCCTTGAGATAGAAACCTGACTTTTAAAAGCAGTTTCTATGGAGGAATCCTTCTTATTTCTGTCTATTCTCACCTCATGGGATAGAAGTGATCCCATCAATTCATCAATTGACAGTGAAGCCAAATTCTTGGCTTCTTCAATAGCTGGTAGTACAGCATCAAATTTAGTAGACACAGATCTAAGAACTTTTTCAACCACTGTTTGATCTTTAATCTCATCACCATATACCTTTAACTGATTTACAATGGTCAAAACCCGATTCTTGAACGAATCAATATTCTCCGTTTCTTTCATTTGCAGGCTTCCAAATTCTCTCCTAGTATTCTGCAACTTAACAGTATTTACTTTGGTCATACCTTGATAGCTCGTTGCCAATATCTCCCATGCTGTCTTTGCCGATTTCATGGTCATGATTTTCTGGAATATAACTTCATCCACTGCTTGTTGAATAAGATGCAATGCATGTGCATTCTTTTTTCTGTTTAACCTCAATTGGTCCTTCTGTGCATTTGTGAGAGCTTGTTCCGTTGCGTCATCTGCAGGTTTAGTATATCTAGTCTTGATGTGATCCCAAACGTCTTGAGCTCGTAACAGAGTCTCCATCTTAATGGCCCACACATCATAGTTCTTCCCTGTGAGCGGTGGAACCTGCAGCTAAACATAATCTCTGCTGGCTGAAGCCATGTTGAAATCTTCAAAAAAAAAAAAATCTGTATCTTTTTTCCCTTATTAAAAAATAAACTTCACCAAAAAAACTTTCGCAGTTCCTCAAATTATTTTGGGTTCTTCACAGGGATCTTCTGCTGAACGATCACCTTCGCTTGATCTCCAACCTTACTCATCCTCAACCTTCAGCTCTGATACCACTCTGTTAGAAAGGCAGAGTCGAAGAACAACAAAATATGCACACACAAAGCCAGAGCTGCGACTCCAATCTTCTATTAATCAAAAACTTAAACATTACAACTGAACCCGATTGGTTTTTATTTAAACTTTCTAACTAGCTTTCCGGCTAACTACTTCATGCAAACTCAAACTATGACTGGTTTTTCTAATTTAAACTGAAAATCAAACTAACTCTGATTTTTCCTATATTTTTCTGCATGCGGGAGTAATTACTTATTTTAACAATGAAGACCACTGTAGGATTGCGGGTAATATCGCTAGCACACACCCCTCTTAGCTGCACCCTATGGTACTGCGGTAAAGATCAAATATAAAACTTTGGAAAGTCTAAGTTTGATGGAAATTGAGCTAGGTTTTTAACAGTGAGTTTGAGACTCACATTCTCAACAAATACATCATTTAACTAAACATTGTCCAGTAAAAAAATTATAAAATTCCCATCGTAACTTGTTGATCCCACAGGTCACCCTCGTTTAGTCCTTTATGTCCATCACCACTTCACCTGCATCGCCACTCATCTCCCTGATACTTCTTTGGACAACACCAGTAGCCAACAAAGACAATACCGCAAGCTCGTCCACCAGATAATAGGCTCCGGTTATCTCCTTTAGGATGGTGATGTTTCTTGCCACACTCACCACACAAGCTTCCATATTCTCCTTGATGCTCCATATTAAGAAGGGAATCCACAACCCATTGATTTTATAAGTTAGTTGAGGCCACACACCACTAATTGGTTGTAATCCTTGCGCCCCCCCTCACAGCTATGCTCAAGTATAACTCCATGGCTTTGTGCCACTGTGCCTTAACCAACCACCTCATTAAGAAATGAATCATTACAATCTCCTCCCTCATGTGAAGGAGCCATGTCATGAACATAGAGGAGATGTTGGAGTTGACCCTAAATCTATAGGTGGAGAAAAGGAACATGGCTCCTAGTATTTGTTTCACCACCTTCAAAGTTTCCTCGTCTGTGTCATTGAATATGTGTTTGAGCTTCACATCTGAGATTGCACTGTGGAAAGCCATATACCTCTCCTTGGCTCCCAAACAAATAGTCATCTTCATGATCACCTATGCTCTTTTTTTCTTCCACAGCTAGCTTTAAACTCTATCCATTTCCATCCATGTACTTCAACATTTAAAACACTAGGCATTCCTTTCCTCGATCTCAGTCCTTCGTAAACCTCCAAGCTCATATGTGCGTCTGAGACAATCCAACATTACACATTGGTGTTTCACCAAGATCTCGAGCATTAGTGATCACATCTTTGGATAGCTATCGATTTCAACTTTCCCTTCTCTATAACTGTGCAAAATTTTAAAATCCTCGAAATTGGTTGAATCATCAACGATTCGTGAGAGCCATTTGTCCAACTTCTAATTTGGGGTTATTGTCCTTCACATTGCATTTATAGATATCATGGAATCACCTTCAAGGTGAATTTTTGAGAAACCTAATCACTTACATATATTTATGCCCAACCAGGCAGCTTGAAACTCTATTTCATTATTCATGCCATCTAACAGTTTCCTTTCCCACTTAGTTATCCAATCCCCATTATGACCCCTTACAATACACCCTGCTCTTGAAGGCCCATGATTTCCTTGAGCTACGCTGTCAAAGTTCATCTTAACCCAACCCTCATCTGGTGGATACCATTTTACATCTGCTTTCAAATTTATGCTAAGATCATCCTTACACACCCCATAAATAAGAGAAGAAATACTTATTATTAATGTTATTAAACATGGGCTTATTATTACCTATGAGATTAGAATAAAAGTGTATTTATATGATATAAGTACATATAACCCATGTCTTGAGTGAGTGAAGTGTGCAAAATTAAGATGGTTTGATTCATCTTCAATAGATGAGATGCATAATAGACATAAGGTTTGTTGAGTCATGCAACCCAACACCTCCTCAACAACTCTATACAATTTTTTATTCCTTTTTATCTCAATCCATTGTCTCAATTTTCTTGTGCATAAAGTTTTATATAAATTTTTGTACAAACATATTAAATAATTAGTAATTTATTTTAGAAAATTATTTATATCTCATCTAAGAAAATTTAATAACTAATTTTTAATTTTTTTTGTTTTGTTAGTATACTCCCATTTTGTATTAAAATGAGAGCTTTAGAATAGGATATGCACATCCATTAAAGTATTCTAGAAAGTGGATCATTGTTTATTTTATAAAATTTAGAGTTTAATTGCAAATAATTTTTCAGTTTTACCACCACATTTTTTGTGATTTTAGTTTATTTTATAAGTGTTAGAGAGATGTTGTCCTATTTTTCTTATCAATCAGACAGTAAAAATTATGGTAAATAAGAATAAAGTGTTGTTAGTAAAAGTTTCTTTAACAAGAATGACTAATACTTGAAAAAATATTATTTTACAAACATTGTGATTATTTTCATTGGCTATGAAACTTAACTGGTCTTTACACATTTATTTTTGAAACAATTTATCAAAAAATCCAAGTCATAAGATTCAATGAAAAAAAGAAATGATGAGTGATTTTTTTCTAGAAACAACCCCAAAGTTTTGCCTCTCAAGACAGTTTAAGAAGTTCTATTATATTTTTCCTACAAAATTATTTGTAGGAGGCAAGAGAATCGACACCAACACCTAGTTGTTTGGGTTGGATGTTTTGCGAAAAAAGAAGCAAACCCCGAAATACATGTGGGTATCCACATCATCATCTATTTGCATAAACATAGAACATGATTGGACCCACCATAAATAAATATCTACCATACCCCACCCCAAGATTTGACCCAAATATCTCTCAAACCTCTACAAGAAACTAAGGTTAGGGTCTCATTTAGGGGCTTCATGATCTATTTTGATGGAGTAGGGGTCCCATAAAGGAACAAACCAAAGCTACAAGATTAATTATAATCTTTCCTTTCACAATAGCCATCTTTATTTTTTAGTTCAAAAGTTTAAGTGGGTACAGTTGAGGCAAGAAATTAACTTACACTTTTTACCATTTATCAATCAGATGAAGTTTTTAAGTTTCCACCAATTAATTGTTTTTGATTTTATATTTATTTACTCTGTTTAATTGAATATGTAAAATAACAAAATTCATGAAACCATGACTTCTATTAATTTAAAAACTTAAATTTTTAAACTTAATCTACATTCCAAAAATTCCCCTCCAGATTTCTGTAATCTTGATTCCCCTTTTTTTCTGTTAGAAAACTTATTCGTTTCCATAGTAAACTGCTTCTACCAGTCTTTATCAACCATTTGTCAGATATGACCGAGGATTCGACTAATTAATTGTACGTCATTTTGAAGTAAATTAAGACATATTGGGCTGACCCCTTCGCTAAATAGTGTACATATGATGCAACAACTAGTATCATGCTTTTCTAATCTTGATTCAACTACGAGGACTCTTCATCTAGATCATTTCCTTGAATACAAGCCCTGTCTGTAATCAATCTTTGCTTTCTAAAATACAAGTCTGATCAAAGAGATATACCCCAAGCAAGCCCATGAAAGCAGTCAAATTTCTGCTATTCCTTTCCATATTTGCAAATATCGAGCAACATATATTCTGTCTAATAAGAAAGACCCAAATTCCAACTCCATCTATGTTCTCTACAATGGAGCCAGTGCTTCCAAGAAAGAGATTTGATCAGGCCAAATAATCCAAGGTTGTAAAGAAAGCACTCAGACTGTGACTTGAAGAAATTGCCAAGGGAGAAGCGGGCAGGTGGAGGTAACGTTACTAGAGATTTCCCACCAGTTGTAGAGATCTCTTTCACTTGCAACTTTGTGATTCCAATTTCCCGGCGAACGGCTTCTACAGTCTTGGAATCCACTGGATTCCCTGCCGCGTCCGTAACGTAAAACACATCCACTGCCTTCTCTCCCCGCGTCGACACTTCTGCTCGTGCCACTGACATTCCATTCTCTCGGAATATGCGTGTCACGTCTGACAGAAGTCCAACTCGGTCGTCCACGCAAAGCTCCAGCCTCAACCCCTGCCACATGCATTTTCACATCTTTTTCTAATGTCCCGGATCGAACAATTTTATAAATTTCTACCGGAAATCTTTCGTACCTCTGAAACTCTTCTCTCTATGGCGGCCTCCAGGCATTGAATTACACGTTGCCTTTCCGCCTCTGAATTCACGGGGCACCCGTCTGTATGTCTGATATAATATTCCTAAAAAAGTCGCAAAATAAGAGAAAGTTGAGAACATATCAGCTCCTTCATTATCTAAACTAGAAGATTGCAAAGAAACCAACCTGATAGGTATGGGAACCCTCGGAATTTATTTTGGCATGGAATACCACATACTTCATATCTGTCAAGGTACAAACAATGTCAAAGAGAAGCTTCGGCCTGTCTTTACACTGAACATTAACTACAGAATAGCCCCTCTCAAACCAGTTGTCCACCGTTACAAAAGACTTGGGCTTGCTGTTATTGTGATGGAGGGCATCTTTCTCTGCCTTTACTCTCTTGTCAGAGCGCTCAAAGTCCCGGTCTGCAAACATCATTTGGTGAAGGCGTCTCTGGGTGTGAGTGAATCCCATTGAAACTACTGTTACAGGGCCTCTGATATCATTATCCCCTTGCGATACATCGCGCAACAGCTCCTCAATTCTGCAAATCTTTTTAGGGTCTTTAATGGGAACACCCTTCGCCTCGTCTGTGATGTATATGAGGCAAGCAACCCTCCTATTATGAGTCCATAACTCACCCTCTACCACGTTGCACTGGAGGTCAGCCAAAACAGCAGATATTTCAGAGAGTAAACCCGGACGGTCTGTGCCTGTTAATTCAATAGCTGTGTGTTCAACTGCCGCTTCCATGCCGAAGGAAGGTACCATCAAACAATTTCTTGCCAGCGTCTGCCACAAATACATAAACTTTCTTAGAAACCAATTTATGTGTTCAAAATCAATGTGCCCATCACTCAATAGAAACCAGAGTGTACCTTTTCAATATACTCAATCACTCCATCATCTGTAAGCTTGTTGCCATTGGCATCTGTCACATGAAAAACTACAGCAAAACAGAGCAGAACAAGTTGTCAAGGAAAACATACATAATAAATACCGGAGGAAGATAAAACAGATCCTGTGTACAAAAGATAACATACCATCCAGGAACCACCTGCCATCGCAGGATACATATGCCTTGGTCACATTAAGATTCAAGTCCGCCAATACCTGCAGAGCCTCCAAAAGAATGCCGTATTTATTTGCACTGTCCACCTGCAAAGCAACATTCCACTAACCATATTAACTCCGGATCTTACAAACACCAAGTCCAATTTTCAATGAAAACTTTTCTAAAGATAGTACAGAACTCGCCCCACTGAGTCTGCAAAATCCAACAATTCAGATTTAGAGTTGTTTCCAATTACCTTTACCATAGTTGCATTCTCGCACACATCATTATCAATTACAACCCTGAAAGTAAAGAAAAAAACACGTTCAAAAATCAAGAAATTTTATAACCCAAGACAAATTTTTTAAAAAAATCTCTATAAGAAACATGAAAACAGAACCACTCATCAAAAGCACACTACATACATACATGGGAGTATTCATGCGAATTACAAGCTTTTCATATTCGTCATACAAATTCCAGTCCATTTTTAAATCTTGCAAAGATAGAAAACTCAGAACAAGAACAAGCACAAGCTGTAGAATGCAATTATTTTCAATGGTTACGAAGGTTCTTGTTCTTAACCGTTTTATTCATTTGCACTACAAGATTATGGAGGAGGGCAATTCATTGTAATTACGTCGAAGGCATCTACAGTTACATAATGGGTTTAAGAATCTGTGTAATAAAACCCCTCTTCGAAGCCCATGTAAACAATAACTAGCTATGATAGAAATTGATGTGCAAGTCGTGAGCAACAAACTGACGGTAGTGGGTGTAAGAAACTGACATCAACTATAACGCCAAATGATTCCACTTATTTGCATGTGAACCGTTTCAATGATTCCACTTCTTTGAATTGAACCGTTTCAAATGACCTTAGTGCCTGTATTTGACCTGGTGGTGCTCACAATTCCAGACAAGATGCATCTGGCACAAGCAGCGATGGATGTGTTGGGTGCAGCTGCATCTTCACTGAACGTCCTCAGCCTCATCATGATGCCACCTCTAAATAGTTTGCACATTAAATAGTTTTAATCCCGCGCATGGAAAACGTAAGCCATGCGAATCTGCATCCTTTTTTAGTAAATACCTTTAGCAGCCATTTAATGTAATTTTCATTTGCAGAGCTGTTCAGGAACCACAGGAGATAGCAATGCGGAAATAGAATGGCTTGCCGTAGAGGAAGCCGCCATTATTCAATATGAAACATGATTTTATATTTCCAATTTCACATTTGTTTAATTAATTGTGGAATTATCCGGCAGAAGCAATTTTTCTGAGGATGTGGTTTTGATTTCCCACAAAATAATCAATCTTTCATCTGCGCAAAAACTCTTCAACATCTTATACACAACATTACAATATTCAAGATTCTGCCCGGTGATCTACTGATTTGAATAAGCAATGTTTTCAACAATGGAATATTGCCCAATATCTTCATCAGATCTCAAGTCAGCAAGATGATGCTCATTATAAAGTAAACTATTTTTTTTTATCTGTAGTTAGCAGTGGATTTTGAGCAGGACTTTGAATGTGTGATTTTTTAGGTACATATTAGTTGATATATTCATGCTTTCTTTAAGGCATTCAATGTGAAACTTCTGAAGAATTATGGCCATGAATTTGGATTGTAAAGATTAATGGTTCGTCTTTAATAAAAAGGCTCATGCAATAAGTAGTTTCAAGTTAAAAAAATAGAAAACGCCAAACACATATAACAGATAGACCCTCCTGCAAGTAATGAACAGGAAGAGTTGGTGAGTAGGACAATTAGACGGAATGGCTGCAAAATAAATTTTAAAATTTTATAATATTATTAGAATTTATGTTGATTGCTTATTTAAATGGTTAAGTGTAATCTCTAGTATATAAGTGAGTATCTTTTTCATGATTCAAAATGTAGATAATATTATTCAAAATAATACATGACAAGTTTTTTTGTCATTTTAGTTTTTCTCCATCTCTCATCAAAATAATCTAAATGTTTTTCATCATCTCTAGCATGACTTTTGTCTTGATGGACCAAGACTGACTATAATAGAAAGAAAGTTTACTCACATTTTTCATCTATATACACTACAATTGTATCAATTATTGCCCTTATAATCCACATAGTTAGATTCACCAAGTTCTTATTCCAAGAAAAAAATGGAACTATCAATTTCTTAGCTAACTATACTCTTGACAAGAATGAAAAAAAACATATTTGATAATCATGTGAATTGTTGGAAGGGGTTTGAATCTAAATTTGGCATCATAAATGAATATATTCAAAATACAAACTTAGAATATTTTGTGTGTTGTGGCATATGCCATGTCTTGCTTTAAGAGACAATGCTTAAGATAGATTTTATTAAAGATAATTGTTTAGCAATTTTAGACACAATTGTCCTTTTTCTTTTTATTTATCTTTCTGATTAATAAGGATATTGATACAATGGTACTTGGATATTTGAATTGTGGTATACTTTATATTTGGAGACTAGACCAATTATATGTCTTGAGACAAACTAATAGGTTACTTGTTTCTAAATTCTAGAGGGAGTATATTTATGAGATGTGAATGTAATTTAAAAAGGTTTCTTTCAATTCACTATCTTTTAAAAGAGATTGACATATTCCTTAATCGATGACTATTACTCTTCTATGTGATAGTTAATGAGCTATATATGTAGTTTCTAATCTAGTGGTTAATGCTAGGACTAAGTATATTATTATTCATTATATTATAATTAGTATGTGCATATATAAGGGGATGATTAACTTCTATTATTTCCAAACATAAGATCATGTTGTACACATCTTCACCAAACCTCTTATTGGGGTTAAATATGTTAAATTGCAAAATAGGATTGGATTTTAGGGAGTTCTTAAGGGAAGTTGCATTATTATATTTCTCATATTCTATGTATGTTCTCCAAGTCAAGGAGATGTTAGAATAGTAAATCCAAGTTGTTTAGTCCAATTTAAGTGATGAGTCATAGCTAACTCACTTAGATAAACTTAATACAATTTAACTATGAAATTCATGTCACCATGTTTGGCCCTAAGAGAGATGTTTTTCCA
>VDFB02295121.1:0-19089 GCA_007258455.2 Sequoia sempervirens
AAAAACTTAAACATTACAACTGAACCCGATTGGTTTTTATTTAAACTTTCTAACTAGCTTTCCGGCTAACTACTTCATGCAAACTCAAACTATGACTGGTTTTTCTAATTTAAACTGAAAATCAAACTAACTCTGATTTTTCCTATATTTTTCTGCATGCGGGAGTAATTACTTATTTTAACAATGAAGACCACTGTAGGATTGCGGGTAACATCGCTAGCACACACCCCTCTTAGCTGCACCCTATGGTACTGCGGTAAAGATCAAATATAAAACTTTGGAAAGTCTAAGTTTGATGGAAATTGAGCTAGGTTTTTAACAGTGAGTTTGAGACTCACATTCTCAACAAATACATCATTTAACTAAACATTGTACAGTAAAAAAATTATAAAATTCCCATCGTAACTTGTGATCCCACAAGTCACCCTCGTTTAGTCCTTTATGTCCATCACCACTTCACCTGCATCGCCACTCATCTCCCTGATACTTCTTTGGACATCACCAGTAGCCAACAAAGACAATACCGCAAGCTCGTCCACCAGATAATAGGCTCCGGTTATCTCCTTTAGGATGGTGATGTTTCTTGCCACACTCACCACACAAGCTTCCATATTCTCCTTGATGCTCCATATTAAGAAGGGAATCCACAACCCATTGATTTTATAAGTTAGTTGAGGCCACACACCACTAATTGGTTGTAATCCTTGCGCCCCCCCTCACAGCTATGCTCAAGTATAACTCCATGGCTTTGTGCCACTGTGCCTTAACCAACCACCTCATTAAGAAATGAATCATTACAATCTCTGACTCATGTGAAGGAGCCATGTCATGAACATAGAGGAGATGTTGGAGTTGACCCTAAATCTATAGGTGGAGAAAAGGAACATGGCTCCTAGTATTTGTTTCACCACCTTCAAAGTTTCCTCATCTGTGTCATTGAATATGTGTTTGAGCTTCACATCTGAGATTGCACTGTGGAAAGCCATATACCTCTCCTTGGCTCCCAAACAAATAGTCATCTTCATGATCACCTATGCTCTTTTTTTCTTCCACAGCTAGCTTTAAACTCTATCCATTTCCATCCATGTACTTCAACATTTAAAACACTTGGCATTCCTTTCCTCGATCTCACTCCTTCGTAAACCTGCAAGCTCATATGTGCGTGTGAGACAATCCAACATTACACATTGGTGTTCCACCAAGATCTCGAGCATTAGTGATCACATCTTTGGATAGCTATCGATTTCAACTTTCCCTTCTCTATAAATGTGCAAAATTTTAAAATCCTCGAAATTGGTTGAATCATCAACGATTCGTGAGAGCCATTTGTCCAACTTCTAATTTGGGGTTATTGTCCTTCACATTGCATTTATAGATATCATGGAATCACCTTCAAGGTGAATTTTTGAGAAACCTAATCACTTACATATATTTATGCCCAACCAGGCAGCTTGAAACTCTATTTCATTATTCATGCCATCTAACAGTTTCCTTTCCCACTTAGTTATCCAATCCCCATTATGACCCCTTACAATACACCCTGCTCTTGAAGGCCCATGATTTCCTTGAGCTACGCTGTCAAAGTTCATCTTAACCCAACCCTCATCTGGTGGATACCATTTTACATCTGCTTTCAAATTTATGCTAAGATCATCCTTACACACCCCATAAATAAGAGAAGAAATACTTATTATTAATGTTATTAAACATGGGCTTATTATTACCTATGAGATTAGAATAAAAGTGTATTTATATGATATAAGTACATATAACCCATGTCTTGAGTGAGTGAAGTGTGCAAAATTAAGATGGTTTGATTCATCTTCAATAGATGAGATGCATAATAGACATAAGGTTTGTTGAGTCATGCAACCCAACACCTCCTCAACAACTCTATACAATTTTTTATTCCTTTTTATCTCAATCCATTGTCTCAATTTTCTTGTGCATAAAGTTTTATATAAATTTTTGTACAAACATATTAAATAATTAGTAATTTATTTTAGAAAATTATTTATATCTCATCTAAGAAAATTTAATAACTAATTTTTAATTTTTTTTGTTTTGTTAGTATACTCCCATTTTGTATTAAAATGAGAGCTTTAGAATAGGATATGCACATCCATTAAAGTATTCTAGAAAGTGGATCATTGTTTATTTTATAAAATTTAGAGTTTAATTGCAAATAATTTTTCAGTTTTACCACCACATTTTTTGTGATTTTAGTTTATTTTATAAGTGTTAGAGAGATGTTGTCCTATTTTTCTTATCAATCAGACAGTAAAAATTATGGTAAATAAGAATAAAGTGTTGTTAGTAAAAGTTTCTTTAACAAGAATGACTAATACTTGAAAAAATATTATTTTACAAACATTGTGATTATTTTCATTGGCTATGAAACTTAACTGGTCTTTACACATTTATTTTTGAAACAATTTATCAAAAAATCCAAGTCATAAGATTCAATGAAAAAAAGAAATGATGAGTGATTTTTTTCTAGAAACAACCCCAAAGTTTTGCCTCTCAAGACAGTTTAAGAAGTTCTATTATATTTTTCCTACAAAATTATTTGTAGGAGGCAAGAGAATCGACACCAACACCTAGTTGTTTGGGTTGGATGTTTTGCGAAAAAAGAAGCAAACCCCGAAATACATGTGGGTATCCACATCATCATCTATTTGCATAAACATAGAACATGATTGGACCCACCATAAATAAATATCTACCATACCCCACCCCAAGATTTGACCCAAATATCTCTCAAACCTCTACAAGAAACTAAGGTTAGGGTCTCATTTAGGGGCTTCATGATCTATTTTGATGGAGTAGGGGTCCCATAAAGGAACAAACCAAAGCTACAAGATTAATTATAATCTTTCCTTTCACAATAGCCATCTTTATTTTTTAGTTCAAAAGTTTAAGTGGGTACAGTTGAGGCAAGAAATTAACTTACACTTTTTACCATTTATCAATCAGATGAAGTTTTTAAGTTTCCACCAATTAATTGTTTTTGATTTTATATTTATTTACTCTGTTTAATTGAATATGTAAAATAACAAAATTCATGAAACCATGACTTCTATTAATTTAAAAACTTAAATTTTTAAACTTAATCTACATTCCAAAAATTCCCCTCCAGATTTCTGTAATCTTGATTCCCCTTTTTTTCTGTTAGAAAACTTATTCGTTTCCATAGTAAACTGCTTCTACCAGTCTTTATCAACCATTTGTCAGATATGACCGAGGATTCGACTAATTAATTGTACGTCATTTTGAAGTAAATTAAGACATATTGGGCTGACCCCTTCGCTAAATAGTGTACATATGATGCAACAACTAGTATCATGCTTTTCTAATCTTGATTCAACTACGAGGACTCTTCATCTAGATCATTTCCTTGAATACAAGCCCTGTCTGTAATCAATCTTTGCTTTCTAAAATACAAGTCTGATCAAAGAGATATACCCCAAGCAAGCCCATGAAAGCAGTCAAATTTCTGCTATTCCTTTCCATATTTGCAAATATCGAGCAACATATATTCTGTCTAACAAGAAAGACCCAAATTCCAACTCCATCTATGTTCTCTACAATGGAGCCAGTGCTTCCAAGAAAGAGATTTGATCAGGCCAAATAATCCAAGGTTGTAAAGAAAGCGCTCAGACTGTGACTTGAAGAGATTGCCAAGGGAGAAGCGGGCAGGTGGAGGTAACGTTACTAGAGATTTCCCACCAGTTGTAGAGATCTCTTTCACTTGCAACTTTGTGATTCCAATTTCCCGGCGAACGGCTTCTACAGTCTTGGAATCCACTGGATTCCCTGCCGCGTCCGTAACGTAAAACACATCCACTGCCTTCTCTCCCCGCGTCGACACTTCTGCTCGTGCCACTGACATTCCATTCTCTCGGAATATGCGTGTCACGTCTGACAGAAGTCCAACTCGGTCGTCCACGCAAAGCTACAGCCTCAACCCCTGCCACATGCATTTTCACATCTTATTTTAATGTCCCGAATCGAACAATTTTATAAATTTCTACTGGAAATCTTTCGTACCTCTGAAACTCTTCTCTCTATGGCGGCCTCCAGGCATTGAATTACACGTTGCCTTTCCGCCTCTGAATTCACGGGGCACCCGTCTGTATGTCTGATATAATATTCCTAAAAAAGTCGCAAAATAAGAGCAAGTTAAGAACATATCAGCTCCTTCATTATCTAAACTAGAAGATTGCAAAGAAACCAACCTGATAGGTATGGGAACCCTCGGAATTTATTTTGGCATGGAACACCACATACTTCATATCTGTCAAGGTACAAACAATGTCAAAGAGAAGCTTCGGCCTGTCTTTACACTGAACATTAACTACAGAATAGCCCCTCTCAAACCAGTTGTCCACCGTTACAAAAGACTTGGGCTTGCTGTTATTGTGATGGAGGGCATCTTTCTCTGCCTTTACTCTCTTGTCAGAGCGCTCAAAGTCCCGGTCTGCAAACATCATTTGGTGAAGGCGTCTCTGGGTGTGAGTGAATCCCATTGAAACTACCGTTACAGGGCCTCTGATATCATTATCCGCTTTCAATACATTGCGCAACAGCTCCTCAATTCTGCAAATCTTTTTAGGGTCTTTAATGGGAGCACCCTTCGCCTCGTCTGTGATGTATATGAGGCAAGCAACCCTCCTGTTATGAGTCCATAACGCACCCTCTACCACGTTGCACTGGAGGTCAGCCAAAACAGCAGATATTTCAGAGAGTAAACCCGGACGGTCTGTGCCTGTTAATTCAATAGCTGTGTGTTCAACTGCCGCTTCCATGCCGAAGGAAGGTACCATCAAACAATTTCTTGCCAGCGTCTGCCACAAATACATAAACTTTCTTAGAAACCAATTTATGTGTTCAAAATCAATGTGCCCATCACTCAATAGAAATCAGAGTGTACCTTTTCAATATACTCAATCACTCCATCATCTGTAAGCTTGTTGCCATTGGCATCTGTCACATGAAAAACTACAGCAAAACAGAGCAGAACAAGTTGTCAAGGCAAACATACATAATAAATACCAGAGGAAGATAAAACAGATCCTGTGTACAAAAGATAACATACCATCCAGGAACCACCTGCCATCGCAGGATACATATGCCTTGGTCACATTAAGATTCAAGTCCGCCAATACCTGCAGAGCCTCCAAAAGAATGCCGTATTTATTTGCACTGTCCACCTGCAAAGCAACATTCCACTAACCATATTAACTCCGGATCTTACAAACACCAAGTCCAATTTTCAATGAAAACTTTTCTAAAGATAGTACAGAACTCGCCCCACTGAGTCTACAAAATCCAACAATTCAGATCTAGAGTTGTTTCCAATTACCTTTACCATAGTTGCATTCTCGCACACATCATTATCAATTACAACCCTGAAAGTGAAGAAAAAAACGCGAGCAAAAATCAAGAAATTTTATAACCCAAGCCAAAAAAATTTAAAAAATCTCTATAAGAAACATGAAAACAGAACCACGCATCAAAAGCACACTACATACATACATGGGAGTATTCATGCGAATTACAAGCTTTTCATATTCGTCATACAAATTCCAGTCCATTTTCAAATCTTGCAAAGATAGAAAACTCAGAACAAGAACAAGCACAAGCTCTAGAATGCAATTATTTTCAATGGTTACGAAGGTTCTTGTTCTTAACCGTTTTATTCATTTGCACTACAAGATTATGGAGGAGGGCAATTCATTGTAATTACGTCGAAGGCATCTACAGTTACATAATGAGTTTAAGAATCTGTGTAATAAAACCCCTCTTTGAAGCCCATGTAAACAATAACTAGCTATGATAGAAATTGATGTGCAAGTCGTGAGCAACAAACTGACGGTAGTGGGTGTAAGAAACTGACATCAACTATAACGCCAAATGATTCCACTTATTTGCATGTGAACCGTTTCAATGATTCCACTTCTTTGAATTGAACCGTTTCAAATGACCTTAGTGCCTGTATTTGACCTGGTGGTGCTCACAATTCCAGACAAGATGCATCTGGCACAAGCAGCGATGGATGTGTTGGGTGCAGCTGCATCTTCACTGAGCGTCCTCAGCCTCATCATGATGCCACCTCTAAATAGTTTGCACATTAAATAGTTTTAATCCCGCGCATGGAAAACGTAAGCCATGCGAATCTGCATCCTTTTTTAGTAAATACCTTTAGCAGCCATTTAATGTAATTTTCATTTGCAGAGCTGTTCGGGAACCACAGGAGATAGCAATGCGGAAACAGAATGGCTTGCCGTAGAGGAAGCCGCCGTTATTCAATATGAAACATGATTTTATATTTCCAATTTCACATTTGTTTAATTAATTGTGGAATTATCCGGCAGAAGCAATTTTTCTGAGGATGTGGTTTTGATTTCCCACAAAATAATCAATCTTTCATCTGCGCAAAAACTCTTCAACATCTTATACACAACATTACAATATTCAAGATTCTGCCCGGTGATCTACTGATTTGAATAAGCAGTGTTTTCAACAATGGAATATTGCCCAATATCTTCATCAGATCTCAAGTCAGCAAGATGATGCTCATTATAAAGTAAACTATTTTTTTTTATCTGTAGTTAGCAGTGGATTTTGAGCAGGACTTTGAATGTGTGATTTTTTAGGTACATATTAGTTGATATATTCATGCTTTCTTTAAGGCATTCAATGTGAAACTTCTGAAGAATTATGGCCATGAATTTGGATTGTAAAGATTAATGGTTCGTCTTTAATAAAAAGGCTCATGCAATAAGTAGTTTCAAGTTAAAAAAATAGAAAACGCCAAACACATATAACAGATAGACCCTCCTGCAAGTAATGAACAGGAAGAGTTGGTGAGTAGGACAATTAGACGGAATGGCTGCAAAATAAATTTTAAAATTTTATAATATTATTAGAATTTATGTTGATTGCTTATTTAAATGGTTAAGTGTAATCTCTAGTATATAAGTGAGTATCTTTTTCATGATTCAAAATGTAGATAATATTATTCAAAATAATACATGACAAGTTTTTTTGTCATTTTAGTTTTTCTCCATCTCTCATCAAAATAATCTAAATGTTTTTCATCATCTCTAGCATGACTTTTGTCTTGATGGACCAAGACTGACTATAATAGAAAGAAAGTTTACTCACATTTTTCATCTATATACACTACAATTGTATCAATTATTGCCCTTATAATCCACATAGTTAGATTCACCAAGTTCTTATTCCAAGAAAAAAATGGAACTATCAATTTCTTAGCTAACTATACTCTTGACAAGAATGAAAAAAAACATATTTGATAATCATGTGAATTGTTGGAAGGGGTTTGAATCTAAATTTGGCATCATAAATGAATATATTCAAAATACAAACTTAGAATATTTTGTGTGTTGTGGCATATGCCATGTCTTGCTTTAAGAGACAATGCTTAAGATAGATTTTATTAAAGATAATTGTTTAGCAATTTTAGACACAATTGTCCTTTTTCTTTTTATTTATCTTTCTGATTAATAAGGATATTGATACAATGGTACTTGGATATTTGAATTGTGGTATACTTTATATTTGGAGACTAGACCAATTATATGTCTTGAGACAAACTAATAGGTTACTTGTTTCTAAATTCTAGAGGGAGTATATTTATGAGATGTGAATGTAATTTAAAAAGGTTTCTTTCAATTCACTATCTTTTAAAAGAGATTGACATATTCCTTAATCGATGACTATTACTCTTCTATGTGATAGTTAATGAGCTATATATGTAGTTTCTAATCTAGTGGTTAATGCTAGGACTAAGTATATTATTATTCATTATATTATAATTAGTATGTGCATATATAAGGGGATGATTAACTTCTAATATTTCCAAACATAAGATCATGTTGTACACATCTTCACCAAACCTCTTATTGGGGTTAAATATGTTAAATTGCAAAATAGGATTGGATTTTAGGGAGTTCTTAAGGGAAGTTGCATTATTATATTTCTCATATTCTACGTATGTTCTCCAAGTCAAGGAGATGTTAGAATAGTAAATCCAAGTTGTTTAGTCCAATTTAAGTGATGAGTCATAGCTAACTCACTTAGATAAACTTAATACAATTTAACTATGAAATTCATGTCACCATGTTTGGCCCTAAGAGAGATGTTTTTCCATTTTAAGAGGCCTATTTAGAAAGGAATCAATTCCATATTACTCATTTATTCATTCAAGTGATGTTCTTTAGTTTTAGTGTTGTTTGGTGGTCCTTAGACACCCAATATTTCTATTTGTTGAACTTTGTATAGTATTTTTTTTGGAGTAGATGTTCATATATCTAATAATGAATGTTTGGAAATTCTAATAACACTTGCCTTTAGATGATATAAGAATTTTGGGTTTACAAATTTAATGAAGATAAATTAAATTGTACACTAGTTATTCTTATCTCATGGTGAACACTTAGAGACTTTTCTAATGTACGAATGATAGCAACATAGCATAAAATTGTCATCATTACATTCTCAACACTCAAATTCTCTAATTTCAATATTCTTTGCCACGATTTGTAAGATCAAGTAGCATGTTACATTTTCTATGGAAATTTACTCATATTTATATTCATTCAATTTGTTATAGATCATAAAAACTTGACTAGTTTTAGAAACATCCTCAAATTGAGGATGAAGAGAGTAGACACTAAAAATGTTATATTTTTAAAAATTAGTAAAGAGATTGATAGTGTCATACAAGTTACTTTAAATTTAAACAACTGGAGAATTCAACTTGAAGTTTTCATATTAAGCATACAAATGCACACAACTAAATATGAAGAAATTCAAACCCATTCATGGGAATTTTCCTTGAAAAATTTAAACCCATTGATACATTCTAAAGCTTTCTTTCCAAGCATAAAGAAAGGAAACTATATAGTAATTTTTTCAACACACTCATGAACATATTCATGGAAAGAATCATTTTATATCTCTAACCCACAACAATGAAATAAAAATTCAAGTAGTGGAGAAAAAATTTCACAACACATTGAAGGCTCTTACAAAATCTATACATGTGCCATGTGAAGAACTCATGGTCTTAAAATACCTTCCAAAATCCTAAATACACCTTTAACTAATACATGAAAATATCTAATGTGAATGGCCAAATAGGTATTTCTATAAGACTTTTGATTGTTTTGAACATATCTACTATTATTGAGAGGGAGAGAGAGAGAGAGAAATAGGACTCTCCATAGTAGTACTATGATATTTTGTAACAACCCAATTTCCTTTCATGTAATATTTGTTAGGTTGGATTTATAACAATCAATGAGAAAATGAGCTACAAGACAATGCTCTAAGGTACATACCAATCATGAATAATACCACGTCTTACAATCCTTCATTACTAAGATGAGGACCTTATCTTTGAAACAAAAAAAATAGTTAGTTTATAACTGCACACTCAATAAAATCAAATAAGGACAATCATATATGTTATTCATGACAATATTTTGATTTAATGACAAGGTTATCTCAACAATATTAGATGTATTTTGGGATTATCTCCTCTATATGTGTGGTATGGAATTTTTAAGTGATGTTGAATTATCATGAAAAAGCATCTTAGGTGATATGGGAATAGCCAATTGGTGATTACTATCCTATAAGAGAAAAATGGTATAGTTTTACATGAAATGATCTTAATCTTGATAATAGCATTTATGACACTCCTACTCTTGATGAGATAGTCCTCTTAGTTTTTGTGCTTGACTTTAATTGATGCCTAACAACAAGTTAGAAACCTTTATAATTTAGTACCTAAAGAAATAAAGTATGCATCTACAGCCTATTGGAAACCCTAGTAAATCTATCTTTATCCATGGTTGAAGAGGTATGCATCTACAACCTATTTTATCTTAATTTCCTAAAATGTTAGGACATATTTACCAAGATTTTCATGTAGAAATAAAGGGTTTTCACAAGTATATTGATGTTTCCTTAGCATTGAGATTCAAAATTAGGATGTAAATCATTGCAATTAGTTAACCCTAAGGTTTAAATCTAACAAAAGAATATGCACAAAAAATATTTTCATATTCCAACACCAATGACATAGTAAAAATCTAGTGTTCTCTTTGCAACAATAATAGGTGGACTTTTCTATCATACATGATATGTGTCAAACCTTGTAATAGGTGTTAGACACCAAAAAAATTCCTCATATATCTTTAATAAGGGTAATGGATCCTACTTGACATCTATAGCTCTAGATCATGATAGCTAGGTGAGGGTTTTTAGCACATACCAAACTATCAATTTTAGCCCCGAAAGTGTAGAGGAAATATAAGGTAATTAATGACCTACTAAAGGGAATTTAATGATGCATTAAAGTTACATCATATATCCAATGATCCTTGTTCAAACCTTCGTTCTAAACCACCTTCTTGCCATCCTTTAAATTTAAATTATTGACACTAGATGTTATTTTGAAATATAATAAAGGGTTTCAATACTTCAAGGAGGATTTGTAAAGGTTCTAGATACTCCAAAATAGCTTCCAAGCTATTTCCAAGACTATTTAATGGTTTCATGATATTTTTAAGGGGTTGATCTCATGGTTAACATTTAGAGACTTTTCTAATGTATGAATTATAGAAAGTTAACAATAACATAAATTTTCCATGATTACATTCTCGACACTCAAATTTAATAATTTTAATAATCTTTGCCATGATTTGTAAGATCAAGTAGCATATTACATTTTCTATGGAAATTTACTCCTATATATTTATTCAATTTGTTATAGATCATAAAAGCTTAACTTGACTAATTTTATAAGCATCCTCAAATTGAGGATGAAGAGAGTACACACAATAAATGTTATTTTTTTTAAAATTAGTGAAGAGATTGATAGTGTCATACAAGTTACCTTAAATTTGAACAATTGGAGAATTCAACTTGAGGTTTTTGGATTAAACATATAATTGTGCACAACTAAATATGAAAAAATCCAAACCCATTCATGGGAACTTTCCTTGAAAAATTAAAATCCATTGATACATTCTAAAGCTTTCTTTCCAATCATAAAGAAAGGAAACTATTTAAGAAATTTTTAGTAGGCTCATGAACACATTCATGGAAAGAATCATTTCATATCTTTAACCCACAACAATGAAATGCAAATTCAAGTAGTGAAGAGAAACTTTGACAACACATTGAAGGCTCAAGTACAAAATCTATACATGTGCCATGTGAAGAGCACATAGTCATTAAACACCTTCCAAATTCATAAATACACCTGTAACAAATACATGAAAATATCTAATATGAATGAACAACTAGGGTTTTCTAGAAGCCTTTAGATTATTTTGAACATATCTACTATTATTGACGAGTCAAAATTTCTATTCAAAAGAAAGAAAAGTAATTTTATGATATTATGCTAGTTTAATATAAATACAAATCAAATTGTGCATTTCTTAAATTAAAATTAACCATCTATCCTTATCACATTAAAATTTATTATTCATTGTTGTTTTCACTTTTATAATCATTTCCACATTGACATTTGATATCCTTGGGATATGTACCTCTAATTTTGATGTTGGTTATAATTGGAAAAATAAAATTAGCATGTTTTGAATGGTTATCAAACATGTCTATAATTTAGACTACCAAATGTTCTATGTTGTGTGGAGATTTTCTAATCAAATTCTGACCACTTTTTTGTCTTTTAGATGAATTTCAATTGGTCTCACATCATGTATGAAGTTGTTCAACACCCTCCTAATGGAAATTTTTCCTACAAAGACCTTTCATGGGAGACATATGTCCTTAAAGGCTCACGGTTATTTTTAGCTTGGGTTGAAATTGATATATTGAATGAGTTTATTGAGGGAGAAAGCTTAAGGGACTCCTACCCAACCTTCTTCAGCAATAGTCATATAAATAAACCCTCTCCTCATTCTAATAAAAAACCAGGATTAATAGCTTTTTGGAATACAACATGTAAGAATAATATGTTAATTGCATATGTTCATCCTCACAATTATTAAGTGCAAGAGTTTCTATATTCATTGGTTAAGTATATTTATTAATAGTTTAAAGACTCTTTATGCTTTTCATAGGTATTGGTGTGCGTATCGACCAAATGACTTCAGGGAAAAAGATGCAACATTGTTTGATCCTTCTTCAGTGCCTAAATTAGGGAAGGGTAGTAGACCTCTTTGTAAACATACACAATGTAGTTGCACTTGTTATTTTAGCACATGATTCATGGTTTGTAAGCCAAACCATATGTTGATATTGTTAGTGTAATTAATATTTAATTACACTTGCATAACTTTACTTAGGTAATTATTTAATTCCTAGGTTAATTATTCTCATCTTTATCTTATTGAGCTATCTTGTTGCTCAAGATAAGATTAGGGTTATGCATCTTTTCTTTTATAAAGCAAGTCATATCTTGTAATTAAGAATTCCTAAATAATAATATTTTGCACATCCTTTGCAAAGTTCTTCTTTTTCTTTTTTTCTTTTCTATGGAAGGATTTTTCTAGTTTGCACTTCAAATCTTGGTTTCTAACATGGTATCAAAGCCTTGATTTGTAGCCCCTTCTCAATTTTTTTAGAAAATCTTTATAGAGTTCGTTTAGGATTCCTAGAGGGTTTCATACCTTAAGATTGTCTCTCTATTTGGGTGCTCTTTCATGTTCACTTTTGGTGCACATTGGAGGAAATATGAGCTCATTTTTTAGTCAAGGGTTGTCGAAAAAGTCAAGATTGACTTTTGTTTCGCATGAATCTAACTTTTTATGCTAGAGTTATGAGGGTTTCAAGATTTTCCAGATCTAGGAGTTGTGAAGCTTCTGGTGCATTTTCAGGTAGCTTGAAACTCACCATCAAATCCAGAGAATCTAAGAGATGAAAATTGACATATAACATGCCTTATTTCGATGTTAGGAGCTTCTGAGGAAAAAAATTTTGTTCCATAAGTCGTACGGTCTGTGTACGGCCCCTATGCACGATTCTCGAAAAAAAATTAGGTTTTCAAAAATATTTTTCCTACAATAAAAAAAATACATTAGATTTTTTTTAAAAATAAAAAATAAAAAAAATAAAAGGAAAAAGTTTTTTTTGAAAATGATCATCAAAAAAATCATGAAAAAGTTTTTTTGAAAAATACAAAAGGCTTTAAAGTTTGCGCAGTGTTTGTACTACATAGGCCACCAGTCACATTAGGCACAAGGCCCATCTAGCTCACCGACGGCCTTAACCTGCTAACCGACAGGCCTTCAAAACCCCAGTAGCTGACATGCAAAAAATATCTCGTGCAGGACTGTCCAGAATATTCTGTGAATCTCGGGCCCAAAATCCAGCGACAGGCATACTATAGGGAATATTCCTTGTTTAACAAAATATTTTGGCAATGGTACATTTTTAGATGACCGTCAAATTTTTTCTGGTAGGGGGGTAAGTGCACAGAGTTGAGTCCATGAAACGTGAAAGTTTTTTTCCTTAGCCAAAAAATTGAAATCGGCATCGAACAAACGGGATCCCAATTTAATAAACGGGATCCCGATTTTTAAAAATCAGGATCCTGTTTATGGTTCGGGATCCCAAGCCTGAGATCAAACGGGATCCTGCTTTTTAAAAATCAGGATCCCGTTTCCCGTCAGACTCCGAACCAATGGACACGGAACGAGATCCTGATTTATAAGAAACGGGATCTCGATTTATAAAATACGGGATCCCGATTTATAAATAATGGGATCTCGAGTTGTATAAATTGGGATCCCGTTTTATACTGCTATTTTTTTTTTTTAAAAGAACAGTTTTCACTGCTCTGCGAACGGGACCCCGAGTGAGTGTTGGCGACAATGACCCCACAACCAGCTACAGGTACCCCACCTAAACACCATTTCTTTGCATTTTTTTATTTTGAATTGAAATTTTAAAAGAAAAACGTTAATTTAGCATGTATTTTTTTTAATTTATGTCACGTTTTAATCATTTTTTTAATTGTTATAGTAGAATTCAATAATTGTAAAAATAGACAAAAACTTGCAATGAAACTTAAATGTTTTTTGATAAAAATGAAAAAAAAAACGTTGAATTGTGTTTTAGAAACAAAATTTAACTTTTAAATCTTAAATTGTTCGATTAAACCCAAAAAAATTGATTTTGAAAACCCTAATTGAAACAAAACAAAAAAAATTGCATTTCAAAACCCTAGAAATCAAAATGAAATAAAAACATCGCATTTACAAATCCAAATCGAGCTTTTTGAAACCCTGAATTCAAATCAAACGAAAAAAATTGAATTTGAAAACCCTAGTTTGAATTGAAACGAAAAAATTTCATTAAAAACCCTAATTGTTTAAAACTGAAACCCTAAATTGAATTGGAACAAAAAAAATTGTTAAAACCCTAAATTGGAATCGAAAAAAATCATTCACATTGCTTAAATGTTTTAAATTTTATTTGCTTTGTATGGAAAAAATGATATATATTAAACTTTAGTTTCAATTTTAAATTATAATTAGATTAGAAATCAATATGTTAAAGAATGGTTAAAATTCATAAAGTTTATCTTGATGTTTGTTTGCAAATTTAGTTAACAAATTCGTAAATCTAAACATGTACAATCGATTCCAATTGACACTAACTTGCAACTCTAAATTATGCCAAGGGCCACCAAACTTCACCCTAAGTTTGCTAAACCCTAGACCCTAAACTATAAAATCTAAACCCATAACACTAAAGCATTTGAAATTTATGAACCCTAGACCCTAATCTTTCATTGGACATACCTAAAATTATGTAGGTTCAATGTCAAGAATGGGTCTATTTGGTAGATTTATGAAAACTATTTTGAATATCTAGAATTCCATAAAAGTATAATTATAGCAATTCCAATTGGAAACACTTGGGTACATATATATCGTATGAAATTTAAATCTAGGAAGGTGTCTATCATATAGGCGAGTTGATAATACATGGAAAGAGGTTTGTATGGGAATATATGTATTAAGAAAAACATACCACATGACCTCTATAGGATTTTTAAGATGTGATCCTAGATAATAATCCACCCATCCTCAATCATAATGGATTATTTAGCAATTAAGAGAGATTCAATTTAACCATAAAATTACCTATATTTTGATACTATATAGATTTATGTGGAAGGATAGAAATGCATCAATAAGGAGACCAAGATGGAACCATTTAACACCTACAAGGTACACCTATTACATGGGAAAGGGAGGAAGTACATCATGATAGTTTGGAGGAACTACATGCTATTATTACAATTTAGAGATCTAGGAGGATGATTCATATAAAAGAAATATAATTAAATATTTATATTATTTAATATATTATATTTAATATAATATATTAAATAATATAAATATTTAATATCATAAAATATAATATAAGATTACAATTAAGGATAGGTAATGTTACAATTTACTTGGGGTTTTAATGATGATTAGGCTTAAGATTCAATTAGGTTTGTAGTAAATAGTTAGGTTATAATTAGGAATATATAATAAATATTAATATAATTATAATACAAATATAAATTAATTTAAATATAATATAATATAGGAATACATTTAAGATTACCTAGTAAAGGTTATAATTTAATTAAGTTTCAATTAGGTTTGCAATTCAATTAGGATATGGTTAGGGGTGGGGATCATTTAGCATTCTATTATTGTTAGAGTATGGGTTAAATTTAAGATTATTGTTATTTTTGTGATATGTATAGATTGATTCTTTTTTAACATCATGTTAACTTTTTTTTATTAGAGGGGTAAACACTTTTGACCCAGAGCTAGATGGAACCAACGAGGCTATAGTATGACTAAATTTGGACCTCACTAGACATCTAGATCCCCTTAAGCCATCCTATCACCTTAAATCATAAATCGATTTCTTAAGGGGTCCCAATATGACAAATTTCTTAAAGGGATCAAAGAAGTTCTTAAAATTTGGTGAAGTTGCCCAAGGCAACCAAATTTAACAATAATAAGATCGTGCAAGATTACAATATGAATGAGATTTCATGATCTAGGTGGTCAGTTGAAACAAGAGTAGATCTCAATCAACTATTCCACAAGAAAATGTTCTTCACTAACTTGCAAGTTCATTAAATATTTCAAGGGGCACTCAAACTTTACCCTAAGTTTTGTAAACCCTAAACTCTAAACTCTAAAATCTAAACCCTAAACATTAAACCATTCATTTTGTCCTACCCAACACCATAAAGTGAAATTTGGTTGTCTTAGGAAAATCCACCATATTTCATTCCCTTATGCCATGTAATTTTGTCCTAGGATCTTACTACATGTACATCCCCTTAAGTTATCCTATTACCCTAAACCCTGAACTCTAAAGTCTAAACCCTAAACCCTAAAGCCATCATTTTTTCTTAGGCTCTTAATGAAATTTGGTTGCCTTAAGCAACACCACCAAATTTCATTCCCTTATGCCATGTAATTTTTTCCTAAGATCTTACTACATATATCCCCTTAAGTTATCCTAAATCCCTAAAACCTAAACTCTAAAGTCTAAACCGTAAACCCTAAAGCCATCATTTTTTCTTAGGCTCTTAATGAAATTTGGTTGTCTTAGGCAACTCCACCAAATTTCATTACCTTATGCCATGTAATTGTTTCCTAGGATCTTGCAGCATGTAGATCCCCTTAAGCTATCCTATTACCTTAAACCCTAAACCCTAAAAGCCATCATTTTTCTTTAAAGGCTCTTAATGAAATTTGGTTGCCTTGGGAGCTTCACCAAATTTTATTCATTTTGAGCCATGCTATTTTTCTAGGACCTCACTAGGCGTAAATCTCCTTAAGCCATCCTATCACCCTAAATCGTAATTGGTTTTCTTAAAGGGGTTCCAATATGACATTTCTTAAGGGGGATCAAAGCAGTTCTTAAAATTTGGTGATCAAGTTGCCCAAAGGCCCAACCAAATTTAACAATAATAAGATCTGCAAAGATTATACAATATTAATAGTTAATTTTATTTTCATTCAATAACATGTGCCTTAGACATATAATGAGACATATAATTTATCATTTGTATTCAATTATTTAAGGCCATTTATATTGAATGGTTTAAGGTATTTCCTAAACATGTATCTTACATCTTGAAATTACAAAATCTAATGCAGGTTCACTCATATCTTAAAGATCACATGGATCCATTCAATAATAATGTAATCCACCTCCACACCATCCATCTCCAACACCTTCACCTCCACCTCCAGCCCACTCCACCTCAACCCCCCACCTCCACCACCTGAAATCAATGAACATGCTCATTTGCAAGCACAAATCAATGCTTATGCTTAGAACCATCCAAGATCAAATCAACATTATTCAAAATGAAGAATGTGTCGCACCTCCTGTGAGGATGTTGCATCTAGGATGCAAACCCTTGTTGATGCTGTCGGGCTATGGATGGGATCGTAGATGAGCATCGACAATGGCTAGAGGAGAGGAGAACTCCTAATTTTGAAAAGGAAAACACAAAGAAATGAATATCTATGCAGTAGAGAGCCATAATAGTTTATAAATTAAAACAATGACCTTAAATAGTTATGAATTTATAAATTTGGTGAACGATGGATATTTTGTGTGATGAATTTATAAATTTGGTTCCAAATGGATATTTTTAGTGACATGAATTTATGATTTTGGTTCTATATGGATATTTTTAGTGACATGGATTTGTGAATTTGGTGGAATTTATGAACTTATAATGAATAGTATATAATAGTATATAATAGTATATATTTTATGACTATCTACTAGATCATGATTTCTCCTGCTGAAAAATTGTAATATATGTGTGTGTGTGTGTGTGTGTGTTAGACATAAAATGAGATTTTTGTGAATGTTTCAAGTTTATTGTTTAACATGTATGTGCATGTATTAAAATTTGCATAATAGTTCTTAAATTTGAAATTTGTATATGTATGTATGTATAGTTTAGTTTGTGATTTGTATGCATTAAAATTATGCATCATATTTTTATTTTAAATGTACATGTACATACATTTAATTTTTTAATTTTTATGGACATGCTCTTGAGACCGAACAATCAATGTATATATATGTGCATTTCAATTAAATATATGAGCTTAATATATATGTTGCTCATCCTATTTCAATTAAATATATGATCTTAATTTTTGTATGCACATGGACTATTTTGTATGATTTAATGCAAGTGCACATTATATCAAGCATATATCATGGATGATTTTAACATTGATGATATCATCAATCCACCACCTGAGCCACAGTCAAATCTGCCTCGCTCCCCCCTCCACCTCCACCTCCACCTCCACCTCCACCTCCACCTCCCCGTCCCCCCCCACCTCCACCTAATATGCCACCTCTAGCACCTATGGCATCTGATGAGGCTCGCTTGAGAGCACAAATAAATGATCAAGTCACATCCTTACAAAATCAAATCAATGCTATGCAGAGTCAAGCATTGATTGCTCCACATGTGAGACGTTTTGCATCCGTAATGCAAAACGCTGTTGATTCCACTGTATGATCGCACTTCGCATCTTGATAGTATCGCACGAGAGAGAACAAATGAGACAATTTTATTCCTGATGGTCTCTCTTACAAACAAATATTAGACCTTAAAATAATGAAATCCCATCTAGCCCCCTACTTTCTTGACCCCATTACCCGACAACCCATTCCACCCAACAAATCTAGAATATCCATGAGGTGGTGCATACATCTGCAGATGATTGCGCATTTTTGGGATCGATGGTATATGGTTTTTGATAGTCCCCCACATACTAATTGGGAGTGCCCATTGTATTTTTTGAGAAAACTAAATGTAGAGTTTTTTTTTGGGCAAAAGCCCAATTATTTTGATTTTAGATCATTTCAGGGTGTTGGTGGCGGCATGCCACAATAGAGATTAGGGGAAAGGGTTGATCCCCAACACCCCGTGCATGCACAACCCCTTGTTGTTGCTCCTGGTCCTCCCATTCCTGCACCTGTACATCATCAAGCTCTAGTCTCAACATTAGG
>VDFB02295122.1:0-35229 GCA_007258455.2 Sequoia sempervirens
AACCAACCATCATATCCTCCTTGAAAGATCTTTATGGATATGAATGTGCTAAAGAAAAATGACAAGTGGTGCGAAATCCACAAAAGCAAGTGCCACTTGGACCAAAATGTTGCACTAGACAAGCTTTGTTGGTTTAGGTGTAGACTCAGCAGTAGGTCTAATGTGGACACCATTTTCTGCCTATGTTGGACAATGGGAAGCAAATCATATAGACTAATCTCAATTCCATTATTGCCATGACTTAAGACCCCCCTAGGAGCTCAAGAGGAAGGGCCCTCTTCCACTCTGCATTTTATTGCTGACAGAGGTAGTCAGAATCATTTGATTTTTTCAAACATCATCAAGAGGTTGAATTTGCTAACAACACCTCATCCTCATCTATACACATTCTGTTGGTTAACAATGCTGCCTCTTGTAAGCGATTAAGTCTTTCCAAGATGTAGAACCATGCAGTATGGCACTCTGAGAGGTTGGAGATGTTTCATTTGGGAAACTCTACATGAAGCCCCATAATGTCTGCAAGTCAATGTTTTGGAGTGTTATCGATGCTTTTGGATATTGATGCCATAGAATACCAGAGGTGGCTATTGAGACCAAGGTCTCTTTGATCCTACCGATGGTGAAAAGTGACTGGTCAGATCGGAAAGTTTTCTCTTTTTGTGGTTAAGCCCCAAAAGGACAATAAATTGTGAGTGCTAACACTCCTCCTGCAAACATTTAGACAAATGCAGCTAAAACCAATGGTTTAGATGATAACAGACAACATCAACATCATTAAGACATCCATGAGAGTGTTGCTTCACTATTAGGTGAAGCACTTGTATCAATGCTAAGGTTTGAAGAATGTTAAGATCAAGTGTCAGATTGAGAAACTGATTGAAAAGGCCTGTATTTGCCCAAGCGTGTCACCTTGTGGGACCTTGATTGTGCTGACATGATAAAAGGACAGGAGGTGGAAACTCTATATTTCTTACAAAGCATTGAACAAAATTTTCATGAATAACAAGTACTTGATTCCCTAGATTGACAATATGTTTTTTTGATTGGTAAAAATGAGGAATCTAATGGAGTTCTTACCCACTCCAAAGCTGACCAAATTTGATCTGAAAAATAAAATAAAAAACAACCCCTAACCAAAGGGCTATGTGACAATATGTCATACAATAGTTCCAATAATCATTTCAAAACCACACCTAAGCAGCAAAATCCTCACAACAAGCTAAAACCTCGACTCAACATGGGAATCTGTGGGCTATGATTAGTAACCACCCCCCTTTTCTTATGGGGTCTTAGTTCCATATGATTTGTAGCTTTCTTCCTGAATAAAACTTCTTGTTTGTGACTACTATCCATTCATTTGGACAAACCAAAACTAAGGTCTGTCTAATGGGATCTACCATTGCGATCACTTGACCATCCAAATAAAAGGAATCCTTATCCCAAATAGAGGTAGGTGGCCCACCACCCATGGATTTTGAGGCAGAGGTCCATCATTCAAGGACATTGAGACCAAGGGATACTAGGGCCCAGCTTTGAAGAAGAAACATACATAGTAGGAGACGAAGAAAATTTTGAGAGAGAGGCCTCTGTAGGTGCAATTTGAAAGTGCCAAAGGAGGAACAGAATCAACCGTTATATCTTGATGATGAGATTCAACTCCTTTCCATCAAGAACCTTGCTTGGCCTTCTTATTCTTTTGCCTTGGGCAAGCTTTTTCCATATGACCTGGGGCAAAGCAAGATTTGTATTTGAAAACCATCTGCTCATAATCTAATTATTACTTTCAATTTTGATCTCCGACCTTGAGCCAAATCTGCTTCCAAGGAATTTTCAATTGCAATTAGGCTAGGGTTTAACCAAAATTGCAGGGGAAGATTAGGCAACCTAACCCACACCAAAACCACTGAAAAGGATTCTTTGGTGGGATTCAATTTTAGGCAGCAAGGCTTCATGCCAAGAATTGTCTTTTCCCAAGACTAGGGTTCCACTTAAAGAACAAAATCACCTTCCATCATCTCATTTGAACCAATGTCCAAGCTATGACACCCTTCAGGCTTCAATTGGAAAATGTGCATTTGCATTTGCATTTGCATGCAAGCGGGAACAAGTTTTCAGTGATAGTCAAACATCTGATAGATTGATGATATCTTGTATCAACTTTGAGGTGCAAAATACTTCTCCAACATTGATCTTGAGGCAGAGTATTACTGATTGCCAATTGGGCCAGCAAATGAGTGGAAGTTAGCATACAAGGGGAAGGAAGGATTATTTTAGTGGTTGAATATTTCATTTGGTCAACCAACGCACCTAAACATTCATGAGAATGATGGTCGATGTTTCCCAATCCTTTACAAGGTTCTTTGTGATTGTCTATTGGACGATATACTCATTTGTAATAGAACATGGATGGAGCATAACAGACATGCCTGGCAGGTTCTCGACACTTCACCTTGAGAAAAGCTATATGTTAATTGAGGAAAATGTGTGGATTACATTGTTAATGGGGATGGAGTGCAAGTGGATTCGGAGAAGATTCAAGTAATTGGAGATTGGCTTGCCCTAGTTCACGAACCTTCGAATATTTTTGGGTGTGGGCAATTTCTATTAGAGGTTTGTGTTGGGCCTATCCTGCATTGCAAAGCCCTTGAATTAAGCAAGTAAAGGAGGAGCTAAACCAAAGTTTGATTAGATTAGGGCGCAACAAAAGGTGCTTGAAGAGATGAAGTGTTGACTCTACTTACCCATGGTGATCACTCTACTAGATATGCAGCAACTGTTTGAGTTAGAGAGTGATCTTTTAGAGTATGAACTCAACCTTGCTCTCAAGCAACAATTATGTATAACAATGAGACATTCATCAGCATAGTATGACAATACTTGACATATGGTAGGGTGTTCCATTCCATTGATCACCTTTTTGGTAATGGAGGCCTTATGTCTTGGGCAAGGAGGTGGGCATTCACGCTAAGCACATGACTCTTCAGTTTTGGTATAACCAAGAGTTAGTTTCAAAATGATAACCTTCAAATTTGGTCCACTTACCTGCAACAATTCTGTTTGACTTAAGCATATGAGGGGCAAATTTATAGAAAGCCTGAAAAAATGCCAAAGTCATAATTTGCATTTCATGGCTAAACAGTAAACAAGGAGGTTCTGGCCTTTCCAGAGGTCAGAAGATGCCTACATGGCATTTGAGGCCATACTTTTTGACTATAGATGGTATAAGAATCCTGATTTAAAAAATAATGGCTGAGAACAGAGTCCCGGTCTAAATGCTGTGAAGGACCGGAGGAATTGCCAAATCCCAGAGGGCAGGGTCAAACTATCAGTACCCATCTGCACTAGCAGATAGGCTGTGTCTGTTCTAACTCTGACGAGTGGCCATTATGGCCAATAAGATCCATAACAAAAGAATTTTATCGTCCTGACAAGTTGGCAGTCTTGGACTCTTTCTGCCTGTGAGATTCTCAGTAAGCATTGGAAGACAAAAAACTTCATCTTTGAGCGGTGCCTCTTTTACTTCTATGCAGACACCCATATACATATCTACTGCCTCATGCTGTAAAATTTAGAACAATAACTTCACAACTTTTCTTAGAGATTGCTGTACATACCTCACATATCAATAAAGTTGCCGACTTTGTTGTTTTTGCAAATATTGTTCTTTCCTTGTGTGTGGATACACTATTTTGGACATTACCTGCTTTATAATGTCATTCCTGTTAAAGTGTTGTGCACTGGACTGCTCCTAAAATCTGGATCAATAAATCAAGTTTGTTTAAAGGCTAACAATTTATTGGAATTGTGTCATCATTATTTATTGATGACACCACCTCAGGAATAAAATTTTCAAGTCATAGCGGATGACCTTTTGACTCCAGTCAACTAGTCAGCCAATGCTGAAAGTAAATAATAAAAATAATAATACAATTTTTATTTTAAACAAGAACACTTGAAATACCTTTTTAGGGGTACAACAATTTTTTATGGTCTCTTTATAAAGGAGACATCAAGGAACAGGAAAGATTCTCAGGGTTATGTGCCAACAATTCCTATTTACATGAACTATTGATTTTAAGATTTCAGAAGTGTGATTTGGCAGTTTAAATACAGCTCATGTCAGCAAGATGATTCTGGTGTCATAAAGAGGTATAGTGACTGGTTCTGACTGCATTTAGTTCTCTTAGGTCTATGGAAAAATAAATTTTAGTTTCTGCCTTACAGTTTATCTCTTTCTCTCTCTCTCTCTCTAAATAAATCTGTTACATTTTGTATTGAGAAGCGGTTGTTTGGTCAACCTTTATGAACTTACTGATCACACCTTTATTGGGAAGGAATTCAAATTCAATTTATGCTCCTTATTGGGAAGAGCCCTGTGATTAGCCTTCACGAAAGCAACTGTAATCAACCTTCAAGCACTGATTGACATAAAACACTTGTTGGGAATGATCTTTGAGTCACATTACACCCTGTATTATGAAGGGCCCTTGAGTCATGTTACACTTTGTATTGGGGAGGGTAATCAGGTCAATTTACACCTTATTGGGAGGGACATTGTGGTGCTGAGTTGGTTGAACAACCAAATTGCCAATGTGAAAGGCAAGGAATATCAAAGTATGCTTGTCTATGGACTGATCTATCTATAGCCATCCACCATACTAAGCCTCTTTGTCATCCTTACTCTCTTTATTGTCCTTACTCATGAACATTACTGACCTTTTTTAGTTTCTTTTTTTTACCGCTTTGCCTAAGTATCAAGAACTAACATTTTTAAAGTATTAATCCTTATTAATTCTGGTAGCTTACACAATGCAATTGACATTTTGCTGGTTTGACAATTAAAATTGCGCATATAATCATACTTCAACAACCGATTATCAACATAAGGTTGGTGATTAGATAAAAGTTTTCATGCTCATGTAAGTACTATAAAGTTAAATTGTTTAATATGGAACTATGAATTTCAAAAGGTCAAGCATTCATGCAATGCTCTTCATTAAATCAGGTAATCAAATGTCAAACATACATGCGTAATCTTCATTGAGAAATGCCTATACCATTTGGAGCTGATTGGTTAACGATTGCGAGTCTGCAATGACATAGTTAATTTTGTAAGGGATGGTTGACCATACAGGATAATCCTATTCTTCTCCTGCAGCTTGCAAGTTCTTAACAAAATTCATGACCTCCCTTTCAATCCAAGAATGTGTATGCAATTTTAGCTCTTCATCCTCTGGTCAAAAGGTCAAGATTTTAACAATTTGTTTCAATGTCAATCAAAAGACAAGGTTTTGAATGATGCTTCAAGAGCAACACATTTCAAAAAGGGAAGCCATGTTATGTTACAGAGATTCATTAATATAACAGTAATATAATAGTATAACTATAATTAATGGTCATGATCAACCATTGCAGACCTATTCACTTGTATTTCAAGTGTCTTTCTAACTTCCGAAGTGAAGTATTGATTTATGAATTATTTTTAATTGGTGCCCAATACAGAGTTAAATCAACTAGATTAATTAAAGTTTTAACTTATATTTCCTTCATCTTCTCATAATTACATGAATATCTTAGGTTTAGATTTTACTTCTGATATTTATTAATGATTATCTCAACGTTGTACTAGCAAATCAAAGCTATGAAACGCACACACATGTTTACATAGATACAAAGGTCTTATTGAAAAATCCTGCATTTTTCTTTTGGCAATTCATTTGTTAATGTGGTGAATAGAAGCAATCAAGGCTCCCTTTTCTGAGTTGTCCATACTTGATCTGTTTGAATGTGTTTGGAATAAATTGTAGTACAAAATTTGTATAAAGTAATTATAAATTTATAATGCTGTGCTGATGCTATTTATTTATGTAGCTGTTGGTTCACATAGCTTCTTTATTCCTGTATTCTACATCTTGATTGCTTGCAATGCAGCTTAGGGTTGATTATAAGAAACGGTAGATTTTTAGAAGCTAGAAATTCCTGGTGAATCTTTTTCAATATTCCTTATTGTAATTAGTATTTGTTGATTTGGTCTTTGGTCTTGATCTAAATCAGTGCGCTATGCGTGACCACAAACAATTGGAAAGTCCAGTTGGTGTGGGATGTGACTGGCAAGTCAATCTCTAGGATTAGAAGGTCGGCTTCTTATTTGTCTTAAGCTAAGCCTAAAGTAATGCAAGGAAAGGGAAGGAGACTATAGAAAGCAAATAACGTAGGAAAAGGCTCATGCTAGACATATACATCCTTAGAATTAGAGCAAAGCTTAACAACTCATGATACAATAATCAACAGAGGAGTATACATTCATAACAATTTAGAAATGAACAAAGACAACAATCAAAATCTTGTGGTAAATGGTTTCTTATACTTAGTTCTTTGCCACTTAACTATTACATGGAATACAATCTCCTTTGGAAACATGCATAGAGGATCCCTTATGTAGCTCTAAGGAGGTCAATATTGAGAACAAGCATCAAGCTCAAAAGCTCAGTTGCTCATCAATTAACCTGAGACTTTGTTTTTACATTAGGCTCAATAGTTCAGTTGTAAAAAACTGCATCTAAACTACAAATGGGCACACTGACTGGTATTTACAGAGAAATGCCACCAACAAATGATATTTTCATTCCAAAATAGAAGTTGAATTTTGTGGCTTAGTCAAGGAGATGGTGATGTGTTTTCAAATTTGACATCATGAATCCTCTTGTCGGTGATTGGACTTTATTGCGTAGGCTGCGTGTACAAGTTCCATTAAAGTCTGTTGCATAGTACAGCACTTTGGAGCACTATATGGGTGGATTTCCATCACCATGTATCATGCAGGACAAAAGTTCTCTGGCTTTGAATGCTGGAGTGATCTTTATGGAAGATTTTGATTTTGGTAGAGTAATAGATCCCACCAAAATGATGAGAGCCGAGGATTGGCCATAGTGATACCACAGATTTGAAGATTGTGCAACCATGGATCATCATGGGGACCTATGAAGGAATGGTTGTGTGTTTCACAGGCTGTTGGATCAGCTTGTGGTGGCAGATTGGACGGTGCACATGAATATTGAGAGAAGTAGGTGCTTTCCTTTTTTGAAGTTCTAGGAGCATTCCACATGGCTTTGCTCATTAATAACTACCCAACAATGTATCATTCGAAAAAGGTGCCGAGCTACTAACACGGACCAATGGTGGGATCTCAGGATTGATTACTTCTTTGTATTACATGGCGGCATGAAAAACCATTAAATCTAATAATTAATTTGATTGGGAATTTTTAATGGTGTGTAATGTTATTTAAACTCTTTACGAGGCCAAATAGGATGCATTGAGATCACAAAATTGATTGATGGAGACATTCTGCTAATGCCATGGGGCATTGTTCCTTATCACGCACATGACAGAATAGATTTGATGCCTATATTGAAGAATTCACTATAACTTTCATCAAAAAATTTTCTGCTATGTTCTTAAGAGTATCTATGTTTTATATAATAAGTTGCCAAATTGTTAAATAAAACATTGTTATGTAGAAAATGGGACAAATTTTAATTATCAAATGTTATCAGATTCTAGGTTTTATTTGGGGAAAAATTTGACAAAAATAGCCTTCTAGTGAGTTATTAAAATTATTCCAACAAGTCATGCTGGTTTCGCATGTGTTTTTAAGGAAATGATTTAAAGCTTTGTCAATAATAATCTAAAATCAAAGCAAAACCAATACATGTTCATGTATGTGTATGAATAGACACTTCTTATAGCATATGCTTTCAGTTGTCAAAAAACTTTTCCTTGACACTATATAAGACAGCTCTTTTTATCTGGTTATTGTTTACTAAATTTTTTAAATGCATTGATATTTCAGGCTGTGCTTGAGACTGTAGCCAGAGTCACTCATGAGAAGTCCAAGAAAAATGACACGCTAGAGACAAAGTGAGGCCCTACTTAGATTCATCTAGCTCTTCACTGTTTATTTTATGATTAAATAAGTCCAGTGTCTTATGCTTTGTTTTTGGTAGCATTCATACTGATCTGATTAGTGAAAGGCCCATGCTTTTGAAGCTTCATGATGTAACAGAATTCTTTGTTCTGTTGTTTCCAGTGGAACATCTAGGTCTTTCCAACTTCACGATGTCTTCAAGTTGGACAATGAGAATGGAGCAGAAGATACACCAATGTTAATAGATAGAAAGGTTTGTTCTTTGATGATTATGAAGCTACAACATCATATTTATGCTTTCATCTTACTCGCTTTGGTCAAAATTCTGACTCTAATACTTATTTGCAAAACTTATAATGCTTTCCAATTGTTTGCTTAATGGTTGTTTATTTTTCAGGATAATATATTTATAATGTCCAATCCAAAATCCAAGTATCCAGTCCTACAGTTGGACCTCAGGTACAATGTCACCCTTCTTAAAGTAGTCATGAGTTAGGACTGTTAGCCAAAACATGATCATGTTGTTTACATCCATATTAGGGTTTTTGAGTACTGCTTTGATTAGTAACAGATGATATATTCTGTGGTGCAGGCTCATTTCAGATTTAGTGGTGGTGATTGTCTCTGCAGCAGTTGGCGGAATTACCTTTGCTTGGTTTGGACAGCCGGTCAGTCTCTTATGCCTTTTACAAGGTGTAAATCCTTATGGACTAAAAGGACATGATTCTCTAATTTGTTCCAGTGGTGGCTGATTTTATTTTATAAGCAGTTTATGAGCTTTTATCTAGTGATATGCGACTAGTTTTTCTTGTTTTGACCAAGCTTTGAAAATCTTGACAGGTTATTACAGGGTACTTACTTGCTGGGTCTATTATTGGACCAGGTGGTTTGAGCTTTGTAAGTGAAATGGTACAGGTAAGCTGTAAATCTTATACTGCAGCTCAATTTTTGATAATAAAAAATTTACATTAATGACGTTGAAGAACCAATCACCTCCAGAAAATACACAGTAAAAGAGACTTGAGCTATTCTTTAATTTAGTTCAGGCCTTGGATTTAAGCATGAGAGGGTTTACCCAAAGAGTTTGCTGTTTTATCTGTATATGTGTAGCACATTTCTAGAAGTGATTTGTTATGACACCGAAGTTCAAGGCACATTCTTAAGGTGTAGACAATATACTTAACAGCATGCTTGCATGTTTGTGAAGTATCTTTTCATATACAAAATTAAGCTGATTATAAATGAGAAGATTTCTATGTGCTTAAAGCCAAATGTGCCTTAAATTTTGGACCATAGTTGAATGGAAACTGATACAGTATCAGTAATTTTTTCAAGATTCCCTGATTTAGATACAGCTAGAAATGACAATTATAGAAATATAATATATGCAATTGTTTACATATCAGCAAATTTTCAAGATTCCCTGATATGGATACAGCTGGAGATGACAATTATAGAAATATACATATATTCAATTGTTTACATTTCTGAGAGTATAGAAATAACTTTAAAAGTATTTATTTATATTAATATGTATTTTAGTTTTTACATTTTTGTTTACAATATTTATTTTGTTATATTGTGTATTTGTCTTTAGTGATTTATGTATAATGTGTGTGCAGTTTTTTTAATATATATTTTTTTTCAAATTTTAAACATTTTACTTCTACATAAACTCTAAAGAGGATATGATGCCAGACAGTCTTCTGCCATATCCAAATGTATTGGATCCGGCTCAAATATCTGCTCATTTATGTATATGTCTGGATAAAGTATCCATGCCATATGGGGGAGTATCATAGCTGTTTTGAGTATCTGATAGGCAGATATCTAGTATCCAGAAGGGGGAGGAGAAGTATCTGACATCTCTATTGGATCACTTCCTGCTCCAATCATAAGCTGCCATGTCACTTTAGTTGGCACATGATTACTGAACAAATCTATATATTTACCTAATGTATAAGAGTTATTTAAATAGAAAACCATGAAGGTAGTTCTTACAAACGGTTTAGTTAGATAAGCTAATCCATACCAATCAGGCATGATATCAAACATTGCACCTAACCTTTCTCCATGCCGTATCTGGGAGTATCATATCTGTATTTGAGTATCCATTATGCAGATACTTGTATCAGACTGGGGAGAAGTATCTGATAACTCTGTTGGACCACTTCCAGCTCCAATTCTAACCTGCCATCTCACTTTAGTTGGCATGTGTTTACTGAACAAATCTATATATTTATCTAACGTATAGAGTTAATTAAATAAGAAAAACAAGTTGGCATTTGATTACTGAACAAATCTATATATATATCTAATGTATACAAGTTATTTAAATAAGAAAACCACAAGGGAGGCTCTTACAAACTGTTTAGTTAGGTAAGCTAATCCATATCAGTCAGGCATGCTATCAAACATTGCACGTAACCTTTATCCATGCCATATCTGGGAATACCATATCTGTATTGACTATTGAGTATCCAATAAACAGATATATGTATCCAAACTAGGAAGGAGAAGCATCTGCTAACTCTGTTGGACCACTTCCTGCTCCAATCTGAGGCTGCCATGTCACTTTAGTTGAAATGTGATTACTGAACAAATCTATATATTTGTCTTATGTGTAGGAGTTATTTAAATAAGAAAACCACAAAGGAGGTTCTTACAGACTGTTTAATTAGATAAGCTAATCCATACTAATCTGGCATTATATCAAACATCACACCTAACCTTGCCTGGGTCATAACATGTGATTTCTTAGTGTGATTTCAACTTCAGTTGTGAATGATTGGATGCTAGTCTTCATGTTTTCTCATATGAAATTCGCTTGTGATCTGTCAGTGGAACTGCTATTGCAGCAGTAATCGATATTAAAAAAAATGCTCCTAAAATTGCTTCTTGTTTTTATCCAAAAATACTGTATACAAATCATTTCCTGGTGTACTATTCATATGGTGCCACTAACATTGAAAAATCTGATTATTATCTTGTCCTGCATATGCCAAGATTGATGTGATTTTGAATTAAACTTGCGAAAGATGTTCTGCAAGAACATGATGATTATCTTTATCTCAAAAGAGAGATCCTCTTGAACATCCCAGTCTTTCTCACATGATACAGTTACGCTATTATTAACCTCCTTCAATGATAATATCAAAGGAGTACTGATATGTAATGGGCACTAGGCGTTTGTCTTTTTCTGAGATTAACATTTTCTCGTGTATGGAGTTTGTGCTTCATTTCATTTGATAGATTACAAGTAGCATTGTGGTTGGTTTCTTTACAATTTGCAACTTAATAATAACTTTTGATAACAAGTGTTGACAAGGAGTTCTTCCCCCAAAAAGCTCATATAGGCAATCAATAGATTCTAAACTGGACGTAACCATGCAGCTCAACAGCAAAGTGATTAGTCTGTCAACTACATGTTGCCAGCTATAATTTTTGGTGGGGCTAGTGAGATGGACAAATTGCTTGCAACTCATGATGTCCTGACTCTTGGTGATTCCTGTATTCTGACTGTCAATAACTCAGTATGTCTACAATTGGTGAAATAATTTTGGGCAGAAAACTTCTAAGTTTTAATGACAATATCTCAAGCATGAAATCATTTATGACTAATAATTAAATAAAGTGGAAATTAACTGGACATATGGTAATGTTATCATTAACATCAACTTTCTTTGCCCAAAAGACAGAATAAAAATGTAGTGCATTTTGTTCGATGACATTTGTATTGAAGATATGTTTTGTAGATTCTTCATAGATGAGATAGCATTAACGACTATGAATCACCAATTAGGCCCAAAGAATCTTATTTGTGTATAGGATTTTGGAAATGCCATTTTTCTGTGGATGAACTTGTGCTATAATAGTTAGATGGTTATGGCAGCCATTTTTTAAACCTTGTCTATGGGTCCAGCTTTTTCTTATTTATGTATGTGCTTTCTGGTATGTTGCTCCTTTAGCAATTTTTTTTCTGATTTTGTTGGCCATCTTTCTTTACATTCGATAGAATTTGTTTCAGGTGGAGACAGTAGCTCAATTTGGTGTTGTCTTTCTTCTTTTTGCATTGGGTCTTGATTTTTCTTCGACAAAGGTAATAAAACATATCATGCTGCTTTTTAAATTTGATTATCTTTCCTTACATGCTCTGTAGGTTTATGGAGAAAAAAGAGAAAAAAGTTACTACTATTTCTTATATTAGGCAAGCTGTTTAGGTTTATACTATATAGTATGTTCTACTTCCAAAAATTGGGCAGCTAGAAATTAAGAATAATTTTATAGTTAAACATTTCTATAAACAGATTTAACTGAACTGGGTGGTTTCTTTTCTTATACAGCTTCGAGTTGTTCGAGCTGTTGCTGTTTTGGGGGGTTTGCTCCAGATCTTCCTTTTCATGTGTTTGTGTGGCATTACTGCTGTGGTATTTGTCCATCTTTTTTTTTCATATATTTAACTTTTGCTTGTAATGAAGGAGTGATTACAATTGATACTGAAGGTTCTTGTTTGCTTTATGATTTTTCGATTGTAGGTATGCGGGGCAAAAACTTCAGAAGGAATGTTTGTTGGTACCTTCCTATCAATGTCATCCACAGCTGTGGTAATTTATTCATCTTTTTTGTTAAAGGTGATTGGGAATATCAATGGTCCCAGACTACTGGTAGGGATGAATAGGCCCTAGGCCTAGATGTTTTATCATACATGTATGTCTTCCAAGTTGTTTATTGCCTTATTGTGATGTGGGGATTTGGACTTGAGTCACTCTCTTGATGAATGCACCATTTTACCATTACACCACAACACATGTGATGTAATCTTTTCAGTTTTACATAGGGATGCATCCACATAAATAAATTGAGTTTTTCTCTAAGCTATGTACCCAAGGGATGCATCCTCTGTCTCCAAGGTTTATTTTCAAAGTTCCTAAACATTTTGAGTGGTTGGGGACAAGGTGGAATGCCCCTTTAATGTCCCCAACCACTAGGGTAGATACCCTAGCTGCCCACAAGATGTTTTAGTTCCTCCTGGTGCCATTTTAGGGATGTCTCCCCTTTTTCTTGGCTCACATAATGGGTACAAAGAACAATTCACATACTTATGGAAAAGGACACAAAGAAATACAAACTTAAAGAAAAGGGTCAGACAACAAGTTTGTATGATGATGGAGCTTTCTGTTCTATGGTGAGCATTTTGGTCTGGCTCAGACACTGATTGTTATATTTTTCCATTTTGAAACACATACTCTTGTTACAGTTACATTTTTCATAATAATCTATGATATTAGATATTAAAATTTCTTTTTCTATGCATGAATGGGAATGTGAGATACTTTAATTTATTGTGTTTCAAATTTGCAATGCCCATTTCCTAAATATGTATATGTTGAGAATGGGTAATGATACTTAATTTTTGCAAAATTAAGCATCATTGGACATTCTAAAGATAGCCATATCTGTGAAGCGAGCATTGCAAATTTGAAACATTGTAATTAAAATATCTCATTCCTATTCATCCATGACAAAATGAAAATATGACCTGTCATAACTTATAATTGTTTTTCATTTTTGGTATAATATGAAATTTTTTCGACAGTTTGTTTTTTGGTTGAAATTATATAATTCAAAGTTTAAGATATGTTTCAAACAGATAATTGAGCCAAATAAATTGTTATTTCTTTCTTCCTGTTAAATTTAATATATTCAATTCTTTTTCTTGTTAAAATTTTTATGTACAATTTTCTATCCCCTGCTGGTCCCAATAATTTGAGCATTTTTTTAGCTGTATTGGAAACTCCTCCCCCTTTCGTCTGCTGTCCATACCAAAAATTCCATCGATCATAGTTTAGAAATGAATATCAACAGTGAGAGAAAATGCACAAGGGATGATGCCTTGCATTGAGGTAGCATAGAGGGTAATAGACATAATAGGCAACAAATATGCTCTCTCCTATACAACTCCAAGTTTAAATCATCCTATTATATGAATTCATTTTTCCTCCTGTTATTTGCAAAACAAATTCATTGCTTGTGGTATATTTTCTTATCAAAAGGACTTATTCTAGGTGTAGAAGCTCAGTGCACCAAAGAAAAGAAAAGAAAGAAGTAGATCCTTCATATTATCCATTTTAAAGAAAATATCTTTTTCAAATTTTTGTCCTAATTATTTTCAATATTTCTGATAGATCAGTGAAAAGAGGCAAATATGACCTTAGAATGAAGAAAGCAGTTAATATCATTGAATAAACATTACAACCTTTATAGTGGTTATGTATATTAATATTCTTATTATCTCTTTTCTAAATGCTCATCACCTGTCTTGCATGAGGCAAAGATGAAGTTATCGAAATGTTACTGTTTGAGTCCGGGATTTTCATTCTACCAGCTACTGAGAAGTGTGGAATCACTGAGAGTGATTTTCATACCTGACTGAGGTCCAAAGTCCAAACAAGATATAGAAGCATGCCATTCCAAATGATTAATTCTTTTCAATTCTGCAATTATTTTGACACTAAATTCTTCACCGTATAAAAATATTCCACTTTATTATTTGGTCCTGGCTTCTGAAGTACAGTGCGAGAGGAAGTTAGTTTTAGTGCAAATAGTAGCACCAACACTGGTTGCACCAATTTTTCTCCAGTGTCAGTGCTGTAGTGCCAATGGTGATGGCACTAGACTCTTTGAGTTTGACTCTGCAATTATTTTGACACTAAGTCCTCCACAGCACAAAAATATTTCACTTTATCATTTGGTCTTGGCTCCTGAAGCACAGTGCGAGAGGAAGTTAGTTTTAGTGCAAATAGTAGCACCAACTCTGATTAGTTCTTTTTGACTCTGCAATTATTTTGACACTAAGTCCTTCACAGCTCAAAATTTCAAAAATATTCCACTTTATCATTTGGCCCTGGCTTCTGAAGCAGTGTGAGAGGAAGTTAGTTTTAGTGCAAATGGTAGCATGAACACTGGTTGCACAAATTTTTCTCCAGTCCAAATAGTGCCAATGGCAATGGCGCTAGATTCTCTGAGTTTGTACCAATACTGCACTCAATTGCCGCTAGTGCCTTCAGTATTCTGCCCATTGTTTTCTACTTCATTTGAATCCTGTATATGAAATGAATAAAATGGAACATTCTCTACCTAGCCACTTTTTGGGATCTCTAAGCAGTAGAGTATTTCACTGTTCTTCTCAGATTTACACTGTACACAACTAGTTTCAATGTATGAAATTACAGCTGTAAATAACTTATTGGTTTTTTTGTTATTCATACTCTATGCACTTTTGGTTCATTCAGTTAAGTGTACTAGTTTTCATTTTTTTAACACAGCATTCTAAATAGCCATGTTGACCCCCGATCTATTTTCTAAGACCAGATGGTATCGTAGCTTTGAATTTCTTGCCAAAAGAAATTTAGAGTATGAGAATGATGAGGTTCCAACCTACAATCCTTTCATATTCATTTCTTTTATGCATTGCATGGTCTCAAATAGCAACAGACTCAAACTCATGGATGGATCCAATTTGTTAAATGAATGAAGATGTCTTTCATAGATAACTAGGCAAATTGTGTGGCTATTATATACAGATTTTACTGTAAGTTACTTCTTCAAAGAGCCCTGAATATCAGGTAGAGCCACACTCAGTGGTGAAATGACAACATAAGTTCACTACTATGAAACTTATGCCAATTATGTTGGTGGTATTTCTATTGTCAGATGCATGAAGAAAGAGAACAGGAGCCAGTAAGGACTTGAAGTGAATTTTTGAAGGTTCTCTTTGGTGATTTCTATCTCATTAGGCATTATGATAGATTAGTCTATTGACTAGTAGCAGTTGCCAAAGAGGAGAGGAGATTGCACAAATATCCTATGAATTCATAAAATTATCTGATCAATTGACAGTTTGAGACAATGAGCATTATCAAATTCGTAAGTGTCACAGGGGACTTGAATCTTAAATCCAGACAGGATTGGAATTTTTAACCATTTGGTATTAACACTCTTGAAGCCACATGTAGGTAATACGTGGTTTCACATCATAGCTTCTGTCAAAGAAGACAAACCAAACCATGGGAAGCAGCACAGAGAAAACCAAGCTAAATTTGTCTCAAGAAGCAACTTTTATAAAACCAATAGGCTGTAGAATTTTTAGCCACTTTGGTACCACAAAGCCATCAATAATCTCATAAAAAACCAGAAGCCAAATTGGATAAATGGTGTGATTTTTACTAGTCCTCCAAATACTCAAATGAGAAGCACTCTCCTAGCACAGGTATGGAATCAACCTACAATGCATGAAAAGGGTATGGATATGCTGGTCCAACTGAAAACTCTTGCAGTCTAACTGTCAGAGCCTTTAGAAAAAGATCCTAACGTAGAAAATATGCATTATTTTCATTTACAAATGTGGTTCTAAGGACAATTTCTCTATTTTGTCCAATTTATGAACTTTAAACTTTAAAGTTTAAAGTTATAGGAGTTTTTTACTTAAATTTCACAAAGGGTCTAAGTCACTTTAATGTTTGAAAAATCATACAGTGACTACCTGCTGGCAGTTGGATGGTTGGATGGACTACACAATAGAGAAAGACCGAGAAACTTATTTAGGGAAAACTCCACTATGGAAATGGTGCCTCTTGGGCTTGGCATTGAACTTTAATACAATTACAAAGTGGATATGACTCCAGTGAAGGAGGACACAAGGGAAACTACTTTTTGGAATCAACCATTGACTTCCCTAAAATGGACTGTGGCTCTTCCCTTGATTAACATTCCACCCAATGTTCCTTCTCAGCTCTCATATGCCTTGCCTCTGGGTATTGGAACTAAACAAATACCTCTTGCTTTTCCTTTTTAGTAGCTGAACAGTCACTCTCTTGGAGTTAAGTGAGGCTGTTTTGTTTTTTCATTTTTTTGTCTTTTCTTGTGTTTTATTGATCTTCGATAACTAAACTATTCAGAATATATTCTGATCACTATGCCTGTCAATTTTACATTTAGGGGTTATATTTGTAGCATGACCACATAGAACACTGAAATCTATATCAGACTTGCTTATTTAGAAATTGTCTGGAAATACAGTGTATGGGCGTTTGCAAGTCATTACTTATGCCAAAAAAGTCTGCATTGATGATTATCAAATATAGTCGATGCTTTCTGCTGATCATAATTTTTAATATTCAGTTGTTTTTGTTTGGTGATATTTCACGTAGAAAATGAATAGGCTTCATAGGAGTTCTCCACATATGCTTTTGTTAGATGTTATAAATGTTAAAGTGAGGCTGTCAAGTTAATGATGCACTTGAATTCTAATTCCTTACTTAAGACTAGTCCTCATTTGCCTAAAATATATGACTTTTTTGGCATGTTTTATGCGATGTCATGGTAAATAAGTTATTATTTCATGATTCCTGTATGCTTGTATATTCTCTTATAAAGCATTCTTCATGGTTATATTTCAGGTCCTAAAGTTTTTGATGGAGCAAAATACTATTAATTCTTCCTATGGTCAAGTTACAATTGGAACTCTAATTCTTCAAGTGAGGGACATGTGCCTCATTTCAAGTTCTATGCTCTTGAATTACTTGCTCAGATACTGTAATTTTAAGTTAGCCTTATTGTTGAATGGATAAGATTTTGGACACATTGTAATGATTTAGCAAAATTGAGATGTGCCTGATTAGACTCTGTACAATTGGGAGGCATATACAATATTTTAATGTTATGTGAATTCTGTAACATACAGGATTGTGCAGTTGGACTATTATTTGCTTTACTTCCTATTTTGGGTGGCAATGGAATTTTGCAAGGGATAATGTCCATGACAAAATCGTAAGTAGTGTCTACTCTAGTTTGCATGACCTTTTTTTCCATTATTATCCCAATGTTAATTTTATGTTAACTATTTTCATTGGTATCTTTATTGTATTTGAATATTACAATTGCTTTCTTAACCAAACTAAAACGTTTATTTTAAGATGGTCTTATGCAGCCAAGGCTGCACATATTTTCCAAATAAATGTTAAACCTCTTTTAGAATTCCTCTGCCCAATAAATGAGAAACAAGTAGTAAAGCTAGCTTTGCAGCTACACGTTCCAATGTGTTTGTGATCCTCAATTTTTTCTTAAGAAAGCTAAGTAGTAAATAGTGTGAAGGAAAAAACTGCATTTGATGCAAGTATGATTAATTAGACTAGAATCTTCTTTGCTCACCAAATATTCAAGATGGGAGGTGCTGATGGTTCAAACATTATTTCCTTCTATTAATATATGCTCTTATATTTTCTGCATGGAAATTTCTTAGTTATGACTGTGGGACTGTGGAAAGAATGATATACTAGATTGGAATATGTCAGGTTAGCCATGTATAACTTTTATAATGTGAATTAAATGCGTAATTCTTTCTTAACAACAATATATCCTTAATAGAAGTGGGTGATAACTTCAGCAAATTATCTTCTTAGGTATACCAATCTTAGTAAGATCTGATTCTGGTATATATTATATGTTGGGTCCTTAAGTATACTCTTTCATCTAAAATTTAGATAACTATAAATTCTGGATAAATTCTGTGATGTTTGATCCTTCTCAAGTCGTCTCAGAAAAGATGCAAATTGACTCCTCTACAGGAAAAATGCAAATGGACTTTCATCCCAATCGGTAACCAATTCTAATCCTCTTCTTTTTGGAGGTACATGTGGTGGAATGGTATTTCCTGAGCGAGTTGGGTATCTTGGTTGAACAAGAGCCTTTCATGGCAGAACATGGATCTCCCTAGTCATCATCATTGTGGAAAATACTACATTGGCTGACTGCCCAGCCTCCACCACTTCACAAGTATGTGGATGAGTCCCATCAGCCAACAACTCATTTTATTTGGTAGAACTGGGCTATGTGATAGAGCCAGGTGGTTGTTCCTCAACCACCTTAGCCTATCAATACGTGTGTAGATCAGCTTTGTCAGCATAGCAGCGAACAGTTTTTAGTAAAGGAGACCTGCTTAGGGAACAAATGTTTGCTTCAAGATAGCTAATGCTATACAATTGTTGTGCCATGGTGTTTTGACAATAATTGGTCTATGTGTCTAACCTTTCTGATAAGACAAAATGAGGAAACTGATTATCCTCCTTCGTTGTTACCAAGCTGTGTTTCTTATTCAAATGAGAATAAATCATTAAAAAAATTAACCTAGTTTTAAGGCTAATAGATCAGATGCATTATATTTTCCAATTTCCAAATTATTGTATCCACTTTTTTGTAGGCTGGTTCTGCTGTCCTTATTTTTTACTGCTGCAAAAGTATTATCTCGGTCTTTTGTACCACGCCTTTTGAAGCTTATGATGAGACTCTCTTCACAGGTAGGTTTCTAATCACTGAAAAATACTTTTTCAAGTATAAATGTAGAACCTTCTTTTGATAATATAAGAATACCCCTTTTATTACTTGATCATTTATGATCAGTCTTTTGAGTGAGTATTCTATTGGAATAATATCTAGAAGTGTGATTCAAAGAATATATATTATAATATTTGAAATAAGCTGCAGGAAATATTAGTTTGCAACTGATCTGTTTAATGTTTGGATTGCAGACAAATGAACTTTACCAGCTGGCTTCAGTTGCATTCTGCTTGCTAGTCGCTTGGGTTGGTGCAACGTTTTTCATTCCTTTTTCAGTTTTCTTTCTTGTGGGAATTCTATATGACGTTTCCTTCTACGATTCTCCTTTTCAACAAGTACAAGCTGCTAATTGATGTTTAGTTAACACCAGAACCTTTTGTAGAAGATGTACTGTGGGGCTCTGTCCTTGAGATGGACTGAATCTACTTCAAGACATCTCTGTATTTAAACTCACAATCTATTTCATTATACACATAATTTGTAATCTTATTCACAAAAGATACATTCGAGCAAATATCTTGGGAGCAATTTATTAAATATTATTTTATAGACCTCCATAAATGTAATAATGGTCGTTCATATAAACATGCTAATCCAACATTCTTGTACACATTCTTGTTATAACCGATTTGTAAACCCACATAATATATCAAATAAATAAACAGGCCGCACACATTGTGCAGTACTTTATTGCTCTCTCAATCTCATTTCTTCATTCAACCCTTACCAACATTCGTATCATAGCATGATGGAGTTGAGGAAGTCCAGAAAGGGTAGACCATTAGACGTTAGAATTCAAAGGTGAGAAGAAAGCAGTAGAAGAAAGTCCTGTGTGAAGAATTGAAGACCTGAAATTTGTATGAAGGAAACGAACGAAGAGGGAATGCTAGAGAATTAGGCGTGATAGAAGTCATGAAACAAATCGTGTGAAGTCATAAACCCGATTGTATGAAGGTAAAATCGTGAGGGAAATAGTCGTATTCATAAAACATTGAAAGAAATACCAGTTATTGCTGTCTGAAATAAGACACTGCAAACTCCAATCGAAGGAAGTTGTTTGAAATTGTGACCTTCTAAAATTATGCCTAAAAATCACAATAACAAATTGCAACCAGAATGCATCTAATTACAACCAAAAATAGTTGCACATGGGCAGAAGGATAGTTATTTGTTGTTTGAGTTGAGGGCATGCTTCTGAAAAAGGCGCTTGAAAACGAGGGCACACATTTAAATAAAAGAGGGCAACACACTTGCAGTCATTTGCAGTTGTGGTGGCCAGAACAATTCATTTCCAGTTGCATTTTTAAATCAAATTTGTGTGTGTGATTTGTAAGTGTTTAGTAGAATTAAGGTGGTTATGTCTCGTCTGTAAATAACTATTTCTGGTCTGTACAAAACTTTCATATGTGGTCTGTAAAAATCATAAATGGACTGTGGAACACCTGCAAATACAAACAGTTAGTCTGAGAAAAATTTCTTTACCTTTTTCGAAAAGGTAGTTGATTTATGTGTTTAGGATCTATTTTGAAAATTTTGTGAGCCTTTAAAAGGGGCTGAAGTATCATTCAAGTTTTTGTTTTGCAAATGGCTGGAGTAATGTAAACTAATTGTGGAAAATTTAATATTATGTGCTCAAATAATGTTAAACAATGAAACCAGATCTGCAATAAACCTTGAGGATTATGAAAAGTGTCTTAGGGAAGTCTTGTTGTTTTTAAAACCGTCCATGTTTAAGGACCTAATTTCTAAGGTCTCTTGCTACCTTTGCAGGTGAACTGTGGAATAATTTGAAAAAAAAGTACCATACTTCTGAAAGAGACTGGGTTTTATATCTGAAGAATTTGTTGTTTTCTACCAAACTCAATGAGTGTGGATCTTTGTCAAAGCACCTATTTATAATGAATGATTTAAGGGATCAACTCACCACTGTAAAGAAAAAGGTGGATGATGATGAAATGGTGGGTTTGATCATCAATAGCTTGCCATCCTCCTATGAGTCATTAAACTTGTTGGCCGAAAGTCAAACTTTGACTTTTGATAAAATCAACACATACATGTTGCAAAAAAATTGTAGGGAAACACAGATGGGTTAATTTGCTTCTGGAAATTCAAAGACTATTTGATGAACAGTATAAGGTAAAAGACAAGAATTTCTCTTTTACTTCTTCCACTTCACAACCACAAAGAAGAGTGAAGTTCTATTATTGTTGTAAATTTAAACATGTAAAGAAGAATTGCCAAAAAAGACAATATGACATATCCCGTAATAAAAAATGATGAGTTGAGGCAAATGTGGTGGCTGTAGAGGTAGAGCATGTTTCAAAGGAAGATGCATTCATGGCATCCTCGAGAGACAGTGCTGATATCAGTTGCTGTTGCTTTGATTTTGGCACATCCACACTTCGGGTGTTCGAATAACTAGTATGTCAAATTTATTCTTAATTCCAGACATTGGATTTTGTTTCACTAGGTGATGGAAGATCACAAGCAGTTGAAGGGATAGGCGATGTTATAATTGTTCTAATTGATGCTGTTAAATTTGTTGTTTGTAATGTGAAGTATGTTCCTGAAATGGACAAAAAATTGTTGTCCATCAGTTAGCTTATGCACAATCCTAACAAACAAGTGAATTTTTGTGGAAAGAAGTGCAATCCTAACTGGACAGAGTGGTTGCCCTAGGTATTGGGCAAGGTGTGTTGTACAAACTTGTTGATCATGCTACAACTAATTTGCATGTGTTAGCTATAGACAATACTACTAGTATTCTTTGGCATGAATGATACAGACTTTTAAACCTTCAATATTTGGCCATACTCGGCAAAACCAACAACATACAAGGTTTGCCTACTATCCAAGAAAACCAAGATATGCATGTAGGTTGTTTAGTTGGTATGCAAAAGTGGAAGCCTTTTCCTACTAAAGGAGCATGGCATGCAAAGGGACTCTTAGATTTTCATTCATGCAAATCTATGCGAGCCTGTTATAAGAAAAACAAAAGATTTTCCCCTAGCAACTCTGTTGTAAGAAAAACTAGCTTGGACATGTCAATTAATCACTTCCCCTCCCTTCAACTTGGGTAACTACAAAGAGCATGGTATGGAGTGTGCTTATGGAAATGCACTGAAATACCATGAACACAAAAGATTTTCCCCTAGCAACTCTGGTGTAAAAAAACTAGCTTGGACATGCCAATTGATCAGTTCTCCTCCCTTTAACTTAGGCAACTACAAAGAGCATGGTATGGTGTGTGCTTATGACAATGCACTGTTATTACACTTCTTTCAATTCTCTGTTGCCTCACAACTTATTCAACATACAAATAATTAAATTCACTTCTTACACTCTTGCCTTACAATTGTCAAGTCCTCTTTTTTTAAGCAAGTGCAGGAAGTGTCCTTTTATGCAATAAAGGACTCCCAACTGTTGGGAATTGGAAGTGACATTGTGGCTATCCCTGTATGTGTTGTCAATTTTTGGCAAAACAACCACTTGGTAGGTTGAAATTGCCACTGGCAAATGACAACCATGCCTATGGAAAGTGGAATCACAACTTGCACAAACGGATCTGTCAGTATTGCAAAACTGTCCTAATTCATAATCAGCTTGAATATTCCAATGCACGAATTGCCTAAGTCAGTAATGTTCCATGGCTGCCATCTACATCTGATTTTTGTGGGAGGATTTTCAGATTTTCATGTGGAGTGGAGGAACTGAGATATCTTCTACGAATTTTCATGTCATGTGTGGATCTCTTTTTTGCCTATTGTAGGTCATGGGAAGATTTCCTTGTTGCGGGAGGGTTTTTGTTAGTGGATGCATTTACTATTTACTGCCATGAAAACAAGGGTAAATTTCCAAATGAATTTGTGGTTTGTGAGGGTGTTAGGTCACTTCCCTTTCTGCAGCTGCTAGGACATGCGTGAGGATGTGGAAATTACTGAAGGACTCACAAATTGCTACGTCACATGGGGCTTTACAGGAGCAATTTGCGGCTAGGTCTTTTTCACCAAATAACCAGTAAATCTGCAGCTCATGGAATCCCAAAGATTTTAGTGGCATGGGATCTTTGGTGTCCCAGGCAGCGAGGGCAGACATAAATCATTTCAGCTTTAGAGCTACAATATATCACAAGGTGTTGACTCCCAAACTGAAATGTTTAACTCATTGCCATCGCAAGGTGAAATACTAAGTTACCGATTCGGGTATGGGTGCAAATATGGGTATGGGTATGGCAGTATGGCAATTTGTTTTTTCCTTGGGTACGGATATGGGAGTATACATATATATATCACATGTTCAAAATTATAAATATAATTATAAGTCATAAGAACAATGATACTCATAAGACATTATTGCCAATAAATAGAATATTTAAATACCTCATTCATAATTTGCAAAAATATAAATACTCAAGTCTCAAAATGTCATTACACATTGAAAATTCAAATTACAATCAATATTTGTTAGTCTTCATATTTGTCTTCATCAAAAGCATCAAGGTCAACACCTGGTTCAATTTCATTTGAACCACAATCAATTGGATGGCCACCCCCACTAGGTGTGTCAAGTGCAGCAGTTGCCTCATCTATAGAGACTTTGGCAAGCTGTGCAACTATACCATTTATATCAGCACACTTAGGGGTTAGATCCCAATTCTTTGTCACATCCTCACTGTATTTAGGTTTCTTATGTGACAAGAGACAAAGATTGGAGTGTATATAGACCAAATCCTCTGCCTTTTTTGCACCCAAACAATTGCGCTTGACCGAGCGGATGAAGGAGTATGTACTCCAATTCCACTCAGCTGAAGAAGAACTTGAAACTTGTTGATTTTGAATACAACATTTAATATTTAATTTTATACATTCAAAACTTCAAATATAAATTATAAAATTATATTATTATAAAATAAAAATATAATATATAGCATAATAGCATTGAATGAAAAACAAAAAAATAAATAAATAAAAAGATACATACTTGGGAGAGTATTTTAATTACAAGAGGCTGCAAGTAAGTGGGGCCTTGACCATGTAGATACCACCACTCATCAACACTTTTCCTATATTTGTCTAGAAGAGTAGAAACACCATAATGTTTTGAAGATATGAAGTGGCCAAACTTGCTCAAGGAAATACTTTGGATGTCTTCATCTGAAAGTATCTTTCTAAATGTAGCCTTATAGCTAGCAGCAATCTCCCCATCCCTATATGGTGGCACCCTCCTCAGAAATGAAAGTATCTCTTTGCTATAATACTTTGGTGAAAAAGCAAATGCTAAGAGATGTAAAGGGGTGGTCATCTTTTTCCAACGATCAACACTAATCTTTTGCACAGTTTTGAAAAATGTTTCCGTTCGGTCATGTTCCTTGGCTTCTATTATTGATCTTATTTTCTCCACCATGGAATCCATGCCGTCATAAATTTCACCCAAACATGGGTGATCAATATCAACATACCTAATCATGCTCATGATGGGCTTGATGAAATTCAAAACATAATCCACACAAACCCACCACTCATCATCTAAGATCAATGCTTTTACTTTTTGTGCTCTTTTTGTGCTTGATTGCCTCCATACACTCCACAGGGTGTTGATGATCATAGAACTCAAGGCCTCTCGCACCTTCACAAGTCTTAAGACGATTGGGTGAGATGCAAATTGAGTTTCAACAACTTAACATGGTATAAAAAAAATACATGTCACAAATCAGCAATAAAAAATTAAAATTAAAAAATTAAAAAATATATTAAAAAATCAAATTTTAATTACCTTCAACAACTCCAACTTGGAGAAGGTTTTGAAGATGCCTTGTGACATATGATGATTAATCACAAACATTTGATCTCCTTGCCCTTCATGTAGATTTGTTTGTCCCACTCAATTTGTGTGCCAATATTTTGCAATATCGAATTGAGTGAGTGAACTACACATGGTGTCCAAAAAATGTGACTATATGTACCCTCCACTATAGACCCAATTGCCCTACGTCCATTATGACTTGGAAAACATTTTCAGACCCCACCATTTCAATGGATTCTATGAGTTTTATTGGCAATAAAACTTACATCTTTTATTTTCCCCTCACAATCCACTGCCTTCAAAAGCATCGGCCCTTTAGGGGACTCTGCTATAACATTGATCAATGGTCTATTTTTGCAATCTTTCCATCCATCAAAAATGATAGGCATACTTGTTTTGAGCCATGTATCCTTGATTACTCTCAATGATGCCTCTATTGAACCTTTCTCCTTTGCCAATAAGGTGGTGCGCACCTTTTCATACCCAGGACTAACATAATCAGAAGCTGTATTGGAAATGGCCGTTACCATTTCCCGTTAGTAAGGTGATCTAACAAGGTTGAAAGGAAGCCCATTTCCATAAATGCAATGATCAATGCTCTGATTTGCATTCTCCCTTGCTTCATTTTTGAAGGCATTCTCCTATGGGCCTCTTTTTCATGAAACCAAAACATTATCTCGTTTAGAAGATTGTGGCATTGGCATGAAAGGATGTGGGCCAACTGGTTGTGATAAGCCACTAGGAGGCCTTTGCAAGCTTCTCTTGGCAAGAGGATGTGCAATAGCCTTTAATTTATTATATGCCATTTTAGCCTCCTCTTGTTCTTTAATATAAGCCAATATTTGGTGTTTTGACAACCTTTTTTTATTTGGCTTAGGGAAAACTTTTATTCATTGTAAAGGAATAGCGCATAAGTGAGCTTTCATTTGTAAGTACAAGCTCTTATATTGAGTTCCACATTGGCTACAACACCAAACATAATCCCCACCACCAATAAGTTGTTGAATCATTGTCCCATGTCACTAAAGAGGTGACGGTGCATCATATTTCAATTGACTCTACATCTGGGCCAACTGAACTAGAACTATTAGCCATTCTGTATGAAATTAAAATAAAAAACATTACAAATTAACAACACAACTAATTTTTTTTTTTTAAATTGGCATTATAACCACTTATTATGCATAGAAAGTTCTAAAATTTTTTTAGAACTTACCAAAAAAAACTTGGAAAAATCTTCAAAAAATTATTGAAAACTTGAAAAAAATGAAAGCTATATTCACCTTTGATGGTTAGATCTTCTTTGTGCAACTATTTATCCCTTGTTGTAGGTCTAACTCTTCCATAGCTCACCTAAAAAAAAATGATACTAAACTTCAAAACCCAACAATGGTAGCTTGGAGGCAAAAAATGTTGTTTGTGGCCTTTTGTGTTTGTGAAATGAGTTGAAAAGCATATTACATGTCACTTTTAGGGTGACCAAGGCATTTTAAGTTGTTTCTTATTTTAAAGTTTTTTAGTGTTTTATTGGAAATTGCAGCCCCGAGCAATAAGTTTGTAGGTTCGATTAGTACATCTTAGAGATGCTTTAGGGTTCCGCCAGCCGAAAGGAACTCTGTACTCTGTGGCTGGACTTGCCCGAACCTATTAATTTAGTCTGGAATTCACCTGGTAGTTGGGGTAAAATGAAGAACTTGACAACTTAGGTGAAATATATCAGCATTTCTAGTGAGGTATCATGAATTGGGGCTTTACCTTTTGAAATTCATGATCTCTTGTTGCTCTTCCAGACACAACAGTAGGAGAAAGATAATATTATTGTTGATTTGATAGCACGGGTTTGTACACTTAATAGACCTTGTCCACTCCAATTGATTCTCTATGAATCCAACTTAATGAAGTGTTTTAGAAATTAAAAGCAAGTATTTAGAGGTTGCCAATTAGCATAAACACCTTCTACAAGAAACCACAATTATTCATAAATAAATTGACGAACAAAATTTGTGGGTACATGTGGTTAAGGGGAAGAAAGCACCTCTAATTTTGGAAATGGATATCCAAGCAAATTTTGCAAAAGTAAAAGGCTTGCTGAATTAAGGCACTAAACTTTTGTGTCCCTGACCTCCCTAAACTAGCTGATCCCTTACATGCAGGTCACGTGTTGTTGCTTGAATCTTTGGACTTGAATGATATTTCCCCTAGCAACGCTTGGACACTTCTAGACAACACCGTTGTCATTCAATTCAAGATCGTAGGTGAGTGTTTGCAAGCTCTTTTGAGAAAAAAAGAAAACTCTTGTCCCTTTTGCAAAAATCTAGATTGATGTAATTGTAGATATCACACGATCGCAAGGGGAAGAGCTTTGACAAGCTCATATTTAGGTTGTTTCTACTAGGAAAGAAAACAATTGGGCAGTTATTAGGCATTGTAGGGCTGTCATTCATGATTCTCCTCCTCTTGGATGGTCACACCCTAGATTGTTAGTATGATGGGATCCTTGGGTCTTGGTGGGTGGCAATGGCACCTCCATTACTTGTTGGAACAACAATGATTGTATATAGTCTTCTCCAAGGCATTTTTAGGATGTTATTGCTTCCCAAGATATAATCTTCCTTGTTGAGATCCTTGAGAGCCTTGAATGAGCTCTCCCTTTTGTCATTGGTTGTGTTATTGTAGAATCTAGCAGTGCCTGACCATTTTTTAAACCCCTGCGAAACTTGTCTGTTTATAGGTTTGTGATAACTAAGCACACAAAATTAGGCAAATTCCAATCCACTGAAGTGCCCAAAATCTCATACCTCAAGTGTATTCTGAAAACTTAAACAGTCCGCTTGAGTGTCCTCATCTGCCTTTCAAAGAGCTGAACTGCATCTTTCTATCACCAACTTCCAACCTTGGGAGTTGGTGAAATTGAAAGTATAGGCGTTGATTGTTTCCAAGGCTGTCAGTTGAGTTTGAAATTTTCTAGTCCTTAGCGCATGCCAATTAAAATCAGCTACTATTCTTTTGTGGTCAAATTCATAGGCACACAAGCAAAAAAACCGCGCCAGCATTTTGTCGTGTTCAATCTCGCACAAGTGCTAAAAATCAGCCTATGTACTTTTTTTTTTTTGTCAACTTCAGTCTTTTGTGCACAAGCGCTAAAAATCAATGCTTGTGCATTTTTGTCAAAGTTCAGTCTTTTGTGCACAAGCGCTAAAAATCAGTGCTTGTGCATTTTTGTCAAATTCAGTCTTTTGTGCACAAGTGCTAAAAATCAGTGCTTGTGCATTTTTGTCAAAGTTACCTTGTGTACAAAGGCTGATTTTACGCTTTTACATATTTCCAAGTGCCTTAGTTATTTTTTGGTACATGTAAGAGCTGGGGTTTTTGTCACGAGATCCAAGTTAAATCAAGTTTGCATGTAAAAGTTCTGATTTTTAGTGCTCACATATTTCTATGCCTATCATTTTTGGCACATGTAGGAGTTGGGCTTTTTAGTTTCTACATCCCAAAACCTGTCACATTTAAAAGCTTGATTTTTAGCGCCTTACATATTTGCTTCCATTGGCCTTTCCGCACATGTAATGGCGTAATATTAGCTTTCTACATCTCAAACCTGTTACTTAGTTACATGTAAAGTTCACATTTCACCGGCCTTACATATTCTTAGTTACCTTTTATTGTCGGATATGTGATAGTGTCATGCTACCTGTTTTTATCACGGACATGTGATATGCGTTGAAATGTTTTTTGTGTGTTAATTCTTTATTAATAAAATACAATTCCTTCCAAAACATGCCAGATTGTTGTTTTTCAACACTTGTGCATGAAATGTAGATCTTCCAACATGTAAGGGCATTGATTTTCAATTCCCTTACATATGAAATCATCTCTCTAAGTGTAGGAGCACTGATTGTTAGCACTCCTACACATTTGGCAGTTTTTGCCTTAAACACTTCCAAATCACTCCATTTTTGCTCCAAACACCGTTTCTTCGCCTCCCACCCGCTTTGCAGGCGCCTAACGCTTGTTTCACGCCAATAACATCCTTTGCTCGCTTCACGCTTCCCAATGCTATTTTTTTTTGCTAACGCTTGTTGATTCACCATCCTTGTAGTTTCTCTCCATATTTCGTCAAGTGATCTTGAAGGTGATATCTTTTGATCCAGTGAACTATCCCAGATCTACAAAGAAGCCGTCATGTAGCAAGTGGAGGATGCCAACTTTTCCAAAGCCTCAATGCATATCATTTGTGATACACGATTGACCATTGATAATCTCAACACGCATCTTCGTAGGTGCAAGAAAATCCATTCATCTAACAGAAGGTCGATCACAAGAGTTCACACTCTTGTAGATTGCACAATTGGCCTAGATGATGCGTTCATACAGGAGACCAAAAAGAAGTATGAAGACTTCCGTGCCCAAAGCAAGGAACCATGAAGATTGTTGATCTCCAGTGTTGAACTTTTTGATGCTTCCCTTTATGCATCTTGTAAATAGTTTTTGACATCTTAAATGTCTTTTTAGAAAATGTAATTACATTGAAAATATGAAATGTAGTTTCACAAAGATGGACTAAATTTTTGACTTAGTCAAAGTTAGGTGAGATTTTCCTAAATTAGCTCACCTAACACTCCTAATTTTACTTAGCTAATTTCCTAGATTTTCTCTTCCCTATCTTTTATAAATAAGAGGGATTTCTATTGTAATCTTTACCTCTAGTATTTTGCAACGAAGTGCTGCCCTTTGAAGGTAGTATCGTGAAACTTTGAAACTATAAGCTATGTATTTGAAAATTTGATCAATAAAGAAGAGAATTGCATACCAGACTTTGTGTTGGAATCGATAATCTTGTGGATTGATCATATTGGTAGTGATTAGTAGATGAGATCTGAAGGGCTTCAAATAAATTTATGTAAACTTTGTGTTACATTCTTTATTTGAATTTACATTTATGTTTGAGTAACTATTGTTGAATGATCTACAAGACTTTGTGTTTGTAATTGTTCATGCTGTTCGTGGAATTGCTGTATCTAGAAGACTTTGTGCTTCTAATATGACAAATGGTACATCTCTCACAGATCCATTGGTGAAAAAACTACGAAACTACTTTTGCCTTCGTGAGCTTTCCTTTCTCATTTTATTGTTATTATTATCATACCTGGTATCTCTACACTTTGCTTTGACAAGATGGAGGTATTGGCATTACTGCTTGTTTTTAGTTTAAAGTTATTTTGAATCAGAACTATCAGCTGTGAAGCATTGTAAAATATCTTCTCTGAAAAAAGAGAGAAGCATGAACGCGACAACCCGGCCCCCCCCCTCTCCCCCATTTCGTAAGTGTAGTGTACATTTTGTAAATACGTGATTAGTTTTACTTAACTTGTGTTAGCAATAAGAAGGGCGCCTCCCCTTTCTGAGAGGAGAGATTATATCTCACACAGCTGTGGTTGAAATCTAGGTTGTGTACTCTATTGAAAAGGTGATTACATAATTTTCACCCAACAGGTTGCTTTTGGATCTTGGCCTTTCTTTGTGAGACTTGTAGGTTTGGTGGTGTTTGTGGTTCTAGAGGGGTGGTTTGCCTTATATAGAATAATCTTAGGTCTAGAGTTTCATTTGTTGCTTTTGAGGCTATATGAGTAAATCTTCAAGCTTGTAGGCAAGCCTACTTTTGGTCGAGATTATCAACCATTGACTACATATTTTCACTTTGGGCTATTATTTAGGAGGCTCGCCACCACTCTTCCATAGTCATTTCTGTTTCATTGACTCTAGGAAGCCTTTGACTCAATTATGAGATATCTAATTCTCAAGTGGTTGCAAGGGGTTGGCATTTTCAATTCCTTTATTATTGTTGGTTGGAGGCTATATGAGACAATTATTGGACAACTTCATACTTATCATGATCTCTCCGACTTTGTGAGGAGCATCATTGGGGTAAAACAAGGGTGTCCTCTCTCTTCGACCCTCTTTAGCATCTACATTGATGAGTTTGAGGAGTTTCTTTGGCTGCATACTCATACGAATGATGGTTGCAATTTACATGAGATGGTTATTGGTATTCTACTTTTTGCTGATGATGTTCTCCTCTATCATTTTGTCGAAGGGTTACAACGACAACTTGATGCCTTGCTTGTTTTGCGAATTTTGCTAGCTTGTGGTCATCCTTATTAAAACTAAGGTCATGGTTTTCAACATCTCCAAACGTCTTCTTTCTATATTCTAGATCTTTTACAAAGGGAAAAATTTGGGGATTACATCCTCTTACACATACTTGGGGGTCCAATTTTTGGTCCTTCCTTTAGCATGAAGCTTGCCTCACATTTGTATCTTTGCAAGGGTTATGCCTCTATCTTTGTCTTGGAACATAAGTGTTTTTAGATCCACTTCCAAGATATCCATTCAAAGATACATATTTTTGATACCATCATCGACCCTATAGTTTTGTATGGGTCCAAGGCTTGGGGACCTACCTTGGAGTCCATTTATTGGGCCAATATATTAAGAGAGTCCAAATTCTTATTTTGCAATCAGGTGCAAGTGACCTGTTTCTCAAAACATCATAGTTGCCAGGAGACTGGTATTGGTACCGGTACCGGTATGACTTTTTTTAAAAATAGGAGACGAGAGTACTTGGGAGAAGCCATCTTTTTTTAACGTAAATAAAAATAAATAAATTAATAATTTATAGAAAATATCATGACATCATAAATTTTTTCACGTTATAATTTTTTTATGCTTTTAAATTTCATAGGAGACACCAAAATTTCCGTCAGGAGACTCAAGAGATAGCACGTCAAGTTTCCATGTTGTTGGAGGCGTTTCTAGGTACGTCTCCGGTACCAGAGATGCATACCAATTTCCGAGATGCATCTCTGGGGGCAGGAGACACATCTCCTAACAACTATGCAAAACATTGTCTAGGTTGAGTTTGTTGCCCAACCATTGCATCTTGAGACTATCTTCTGGTTTACTTTCTACTTACGCAGACTCATATCCATGGGAGATTCTAGTTTTGATCATGATAGATATTCGTACTTACCTCTTTGTTCTTCTAAGAGGATCATTGCATTGGGCCTAGTTTGACGCTATCATTGTTGGTACTCTGAGACTAGCTGACTCCTTTCCATTTGCATATGTATTGATCACTACCTCCATTCATGTATTTCTTAGATGCTCTTCCTAAGCTCCTTCCTCCGAAGGAGACCATCATTAGAGCTGCCAGAAGGGACATCTACAAGTAGTACATCCAACTCACGTGGACCTCCCCTCTTGTGCCACTTACCTCAAAGCTTGCTTTTTATGCTAAGTGTTTCTTATCGATGGAGGATGGTGGTTTATGTTGTTTGCATTATCTCTAATATCATTGGTCACATGACTTGAATTTTCCCCTTGGCCAAATGTGGGTGTGTTCCCACTAGCTACATGTTGAGACAGGCCACCATTTTCCTTGTCTTGACTGAATCTACCATCTTTGCTCCTTTTAGGACGTAGAGATCGAGAAGCATTTAATCTTCAGATGACCCATTTACTATGAGATCTAGAGGAGATACTACTAGCTCTATAGGGACTCAAGCAACCATCTCTCTATTTCCTTTAGATACCTAGACCAATAGTGTTTGGCCCTTTATCTTTGAGAGGGTATCACCCTTTAGTGCAAATTCTTACATGAGGTCTCTTGGGATTCTAGAGTCCTTGAGTTGATCATCCCCTCCTAGCACATTCAAGAGATTGGCAACTCTAAATGGCCTTTAGATGATGCTACTTTTATAGATGCAAATAGACTTGTGAGATGATGTTTCGCATAGCTTTTGTCTTGACATTTTCCTCCTTGGCATTGCATTCCTATTTTTTCCAAATGGTGTGGTTCAACTCCTTCTCATTGGCATAGATCTACTCCTCTTTGACCACCTTGCTAGCCACAAGGGCAGATGCACATTATGAGCTTTTTCACTAATAAATTGGGTTACTTTGGCCTTAGATGTTCCATGTGATCCTAGGAGAAGTACCTTGGTTGGTCCTCCTAGCCCTTGGCACTCCCCAATGAGTATTATCAAATCTTGTATTGATCCCTTCAGAGTGATCAATGATGGCACTAATGATTTGACCATTTCTAGTCCAAATAGTGATACTTGATGATGTCCAATTTTCCTTAGTGTTTGCTCTTTGGGGTTCTTGTTCCCCCTTCTTGGCTATATGTACTAGTTTCTTGACCACTTTTGTGGGTGGTTCCTTGTTTCGTATTTCTTTGGTTTTGTTCTTCCCCTTTGTGGGGGGCCTTTCTTGGTTTCTCTTCCTAGAGCTTTCTATTATAAGCATCTATACTCGAGTATCATTGACCTACCTTTTTTACATCTGTGTACATTGATGTAATTTCTCTCTTTCTTTTTTCTTTCCTCATTCATTGCATATCATATTAAACAAAGAGAATGCCATGATTCTTCAACTTATGATATACTGAAAATAACTTCTATTTGTTGTTAAGAACAAGTACTATGCTCTCAATCAGCTGAACATATTGTTCTTATTTTTCTTTAAGTTCATAAAATAACAAAGTAGTTGCATGAAATGGAAGTAAGCAAACAAATGAACAACATGAGTAAAAAGGAGAAATAGACACAAAGATTTACCTTGGAGAGGCTGAATGTCAATAAATTCCTGAAGAGTAAAGCCCTTCCTTCTTGTGCACTATTGCCTTTGCATGTCTACAAGATTGCTACCTTCTCAAGGCCTTCAAATACACCAATGACATAACAACAATATCCTAACACTTGCAATGCTTGGTAACTTGCTTCCATGTAGTCTCTACTACACTTACATGCTAGAATTCTCAATTGAGTGTTCCATCAGTTGAATACAATGGATGAATTACAATGAATCCACGAATAATGTATAATAAGTTTAATAAAAAACATAACAAGAAAGGCTTAAAGATGGTTTTGTAATGCTAAAGAACATGAACAATGATTGCTTGCAGCAGCTGTTCTTTTTTTTTTTAATCTGATACAGACAAATCTGCCATGGCACATTCTTAACCGCCATGACACCTATGCAATTGCCACTGACAAAAAGAAAATCACCACCTGCTACTTCTTCTAATTTTTTAATTGACAAAAAATTCTCTTTATTTTTACTTTGTTCCTTATTACCTACTTCAGCATGTTTGAATCCAAGATGTCTGGATCACCTTAGAACCTTGTGCATCCTTTGTAGACCTCTGTACAAAGTTAAATTCTTTTTTCTTATTGAAAATAATTGTTAAAACATTGTACTACTAAGGATCATTTTGACAAATTAATAAGAATAGTGGCTTAATAAGATAAAATTACTAACTTTTCATTATCCAATTAGGATCAGCCCTTGTCACAAAGGAAACAACCTTTTGTAATGCCCCCTTTTGGGATGTTCCTTGATTTAGGCCTGCAAAACAATAATAAACACTAAAAACTGATATTAGTAATAACAAGTATCAATTGTATGGTTATATTGAAACTAATACATAAAATATTATAATATTGAGGGCAATACATCGTAGCTAAAACATCATAATAGTTAGATTTATAGTTCATATCATCATTAACCTTTGAATTAAAAATAACTTAACATCACTAATGATTAGCCCAAGGCATATTTTGATAACCATTCATATTAGGAATTCACTAGAAATATTTACAAACTGCAATCTCAAGGATGGTTGCCCTTGTATTGGAGAGCATGGGTGGATCCTTGTCCATCCATCTCGGGGTGGTGTACTTGAGAAGACCCTCAAGCCTCGGAGCACTCATACGCCTCTCGACCCCATTAGATTCAATTGAATTACCAAATCCCAATGCAGCCATCCACCACAATACAGCCAGAGCAGCTAGCCGAGAGGATCATAGGTATGCAGTTAGAATGCAAAGGCAAATTACTTTAGTGTTTTATCTCACACGGGTGGTCAGGAGTAGAGATGCCCAAGTCTATCAGGCAAGAGTTGGTGGACTACATTCAAAAGTCACTAGAGCAGTTGGATGTCGAGCACACTCAAAGAGACATTGGCCGAGAGGGAGTGAGTATTGGCCGAGAGGTACCCCTGTTTTTGTTTTTCATCATCTGGAAGATGACTACTTTTGTGGGGG
>VDFB02295122.1:35329-123028 GCA_007258455.2 Sequoia sempervirens
GATCACCTCAAGCTTTTAAACTTCTTCAGAGGAACTTTCTCTAATACCAATTGTTGGCAAAACAAGGATAGACAACTGAGAGGGGGGGTGAATCAATTGTCACATAATATTTAAAATTTTCAAACTTTACTTAATCTCAGATCTTATGAATGAACAGTAAACCATGAACAATCAACACATCAAAAGCACGAAGAACACCAAGATTTTTTACGTGGAAACCCTGTTAGGGGAAAAACTATGGTGGGAAAAACTATGGTGGATGTTAGTCCACAATATTATACCCTGTTAAAAGTATAATGAAAGATAATGGGAATGCACATGCATTCAGGCACACTGCCTAGAGCTCACTGCCCAACAATACAAATTAGATCCACAGGCTATGAATTGAGAAAATAGCTTCTACACAAGCCCGATTACAGTTCCAGTTAAGCACATAAAACCTTCTTCACACTTCGTTCAAACTTCTCACTCTGCTCTACAATCGAATGAATAGATCAATATTCGCACACTTTCTCTTCTCTAGCTTTTCTTCACTTCATACACACACTAACTTCGCTCAAACAATCAATCTTATATATCTGCAACATGAAATTACATCAACAACCTTGTCGGCCAAAAACATAAAACATATTTACAATGTCGGCCCAAATTTATAAATAAATTTGTAATGTGAATTGAACACCATCAGCTAATATTATGATGCGACCTAAAACAATATCCTTGAGCACGCCAAACATTCAAATTTAAATCTTCGAGGATCTGCAACACATTAACACCATCATGTCAGCCAAGAACATGAAAACCTAAACATACCAAGAGAAATCTTTGACCACGAGCACACCGATCAATGCAGACATACAACAAGGATAGAGAATGATCTAGAAGCATCCACAAACAACAAGAACTAACAGAGAATCATCCGCAACAACAGGAATTACCAAAATCACATAAACTTCAATCAGGAACACTGACAGAACCCACAGAAATATTGTCAGAACACAACTATTCATAGCACGATCAAATCTTCACACAAACCTCTGAAACTTCTGGTAGATGAACTAGATACTCTCAGCAACAAACCCTTTAGTCCACAACAATTGATCTTCAATGTACAGAACAAGACACCTTCATGATCTTCATTGTTCCACTAGCAACTTGCAACTCTTCCTTTAACAATTTTCTCAATATCCTCGACATATATAGTCTTCAATACAATAATGCTAATAGTGTTGACATCAATGACAACCACATATCAGCAACACAACCACAGCATCCAACAAACCCTACACATTACAAGAAGCATCATTCTAAAAAAACTTAATTTTAAAGCAATAAAAGAAATCTAATTTTGCAACCAATCATTATAGAGCATTTACATGACTAAAGAATGTTGTATTCAATCATTTTCACAACTGACCTAGGAGAACTTGGGCCTTGCAGTCTAACAATCTCCCCATCAGTCTATAAGAATCAATTGAAAGTAAAAAAATCAACAAATCAAAAAGCCAGATTAGATCTGCAAGTAGAGAACAAGTCTGCACCCAAAAAAGTGACCTCAAACTACGAAATCATACCACAACAAAGTTGGTTATATGTCTTAATTCTAAGGTGAGTATAAACAAGAACGATTCATTTGCAGTCCTAAAGCAAGAAAAAGTTAGTATGACATTAAAATTATTCTCTTTCATCATTCCTAGAGCCAAGTGTCTTGACCCAAATAACATTATCTTATGCACGATTTATCATTCACAAATGTAATCAATTTAGTGTAGGTTTTATTAGTTCCTGCCATGGAACTATAGGAAAGGCCTGGATCTTAGCTAATGATTAAATGTTTTTCTTATAGCCAATCAAAATTCAATATTTTCTTTTTCATACATTATATTTTAATTTTCTTAACTTTTCAAATTCCGAAAATTATTTTCTTCAATTTTAATTGGCTAAAAAATTTTGAGGATAAGGGCGTATTTTTAGGAATGTTAACCATAAACCTTTTATCACAATTTTTCAAGGCATTTTTCTGCATCAAAACCATAATCAAAAAAATATTTTGGAGAAATGAACATAACAGTTTTATTTTACAATTTTTTTAGCTTTTATTCGAGTTCGCCACTAGTTAATGTTTGGTATCCTCCAATGCAATGATTAAACATTATAATTTAATATTTTAAACTTTATTAATGGAATCTTTATTTCAATAATAACAATATAATAGTAATCTTAATAATTTGTCAATAAAATAAAAGTAATATAAATTTAAATAAATTATATCAATAATAGAACTATAATATATATAATAGTAAAATAGTATAAGATTTAATTTCTTAAAATAATTAATAATAATAAATGAATAAAGTATTATTAATAATGATATAAGATAATAATGTGGTTTTATAATATATGTGAAGACAATTTATAATTGATTTATTTTAACACTTTTGCACATTATATTTATAATCAAGTTTGTATTTTATTCATACAAACACAAAAGTATAGAAGCTAATTTAAATTTTAACAATCACAATTATACTTGTATTGAGGAGGATTTTATTTACAGCTATCATTGATTGCAAATTCAATTTATTTCAACTCAATTAGGAAAATTTAATATAATATAATACATATGAAATAATATAAAAATAATACTTGGTATAATATAATAATACAATATAATATAACTAGTTTCAAATCTATTATATTTGATTATATATTATATTAATATATTAAATTAATATGTAATATATTAATTTTAACATCATATTATAATATATATATATTTTATTTTTTTTTGTATAATATGTAATATACATAATCTAATGATTTCTTTAATTTATAAGAAATAAAATATTATATAAAAAGATCAAGGATTGCACTAAATTTTTTTAAGATATTTTCCACAAAAATTTACTTATTTTACTTTAATTTCATTATATTTATTTTTTCTTAAAGTAAAATGCTTGATTTTTTACTTTTCTAATTTTTGAAATTATTTTCCTCATTTCTTGAAAACAGTTTGGCAAAACAACTTTCCTAAGACATTGTGCATGTTGCTTAATTTTAGGGAGCAAAATTTAAAATGGCCTAAAAAAATCTCATACTTGAATGATACACCAGTTAAAATATTTGTTTGCTTTAATACACAAATTCATATAATGTGTTAACAAATTTTCATAAAGATAAAATTTATGATATATGTTAAATATTTTAGTTAAGTTGATTTTCATATAATTGCAAGGGTGCAATAATAATATTAAACATAGTTTGTTAAGGTGAGTAAATAATTTAGTAAAATATGTGGTTTTATTTTTATTTGAAGAATTTTTTTTATAGTATTAAAAAAGCAAAATGAAAATAGAACACATTATTTACTTTATATGTTAATTTGTTAAATACATAGCTATTTTTTTAAATAGATCTTATAGAATATCTCTTTTTTTGTCACCCATGTCCATTTAGGAATGTCATAGTCGTCTCTCTTTGAAAATTAAATTATGTTGTATTTTTCTTGCATCTTTCACTCATATTCTTTTCAAAACAAGGGAAAATTATTTGTTATTAAATAAGAAACCACATCATTGTCTTTCTAATTTCCAGCTTGTATTGGTATGTCTATCTGATTACCAATATCAACACGATAGCCTGCAATGATAGATTACTCATTCCGGCTTCAATGGTCATAATAATAAAAAACATCATGTCAACTTTTAAGTAGCTACCATGTTGATTCATGGACGAATTCTTATTACTCTGGGACTCATAGACAGTTTGACGATCATGAGAGTATCAACATTTTAACTCTGTTTTTTTCCTATGCCATGTTTAAGGTTTTCATAGCTATTCAATTTGTGTCTTTTGGTAATACTGTTGGGAAACAGGATGCTTGACAGAAACTAGATAACAAGTTCAATTCCCTCAAACATCGGCAACCTATTAAGCCTTGAAGAAGAATAAGAAAATTTCCCTTGCTTTACCCCTTCATAGACTATGATTGAATTTTAGTTTTAATTTGTATATTGATCTTTAGTTAACTTTTTGTGTTTTGTTATATTGGAGTTATTTAATTTCAACGTTCTATCTCATCACTTTTTAGGAAATGTCAAGAAAAAAATGGACAAGCAAGAGCCTTATTACCTAAGGGAATCTACAAACTACATGTAAACATTTTATTTCAACTCACAAGAATGTATCTGTATGGAATGCCTGAAAATCTTATTTCTAAAAAATAGTGGCTATAGTTTAATCTTCTAAAATAAGTAAATACAATATCTTCTATTCCTTGTTCAAGATCCTTACAGACCTTTGTTCTAAGGGACTTGCCTTATTTCCAATATTGTTTATGGTATTACATGTCACCATCTAACAAATTTCAAGATTACTATTAAGTTGTTATAATATCAACATTGTTGCTAAAACATAACAGACACAACAAATAAAAATAGGACTATTCTGGCACATTTAGGCAGAAACTTCGCTGCCCTGCAGCTCTTGTTTAATTAGCCTAAATTACATAGGTAAAGTTTATTTACCTTTTGAGTAGCCTTCCTAATGTTACCTTTTCATATTATTATTTTTTTATCAGCAAGAGGCAAAGCCAAATTTTATTAATATAGCTACTATCAAAGGATCTTACATCTTATATTACAAGATAATCATTATAGCTTATACTCCAAACCAAAACAGCAACTGTTCTTGACAGGATATAAACATCTGAAAGAGCTCTAGTAGACATAATTAAGTCCCAACCAGTGTTGTGGCCATAGGAACAAACTGTCTCTTGCAAAAACGGCCCCAATAACAAAGGACCTTAATCATCTAACATAGCTTTACTGCCACCACCTCACCTCTTTACCTTCCGCTACAAGCTTCGATAACTCATCTGCTTCCAAATTTGCTTCCCTATATACATGATTAATAGTAAAGCAATCAAAATAATCAAAAATTGTTAGTATCCTTTCTAGTAGGGCTTTAAATCTTCAGTTAGGTGTTTCAAACATTCTCACTACATTGATAGTGATAGCCGAATCTCCTTCAATTTCTAACTTGTCAATTCCTTTCTTTTGGCATTCAATCAGCCCAATGTATAAGACTGAATTCAGCTATGTTATTTGTATCCTCTTGAAGGGGAACAGCAATCTTGCCTTTAATAGAACCACTACTATCCCTAATTATACATCCTGCCCCTAATGGACCAGGATTACCTTTTGAAGCCCCATCAAAGTTACCTTTTCATATTTCACTAATGTTTTAGTAGTTTTTTTTCTTTCAGATTTTTTGTTTTTTCTATTTTTTTTTAAATGCAAAGTATACTTCTCCTTTCAGATACCTCCCTTGTGGAGTGTCAGAACTTACAATTTTTGGGGTCTTCGTAAACTGTAGTGTTTACCTTCAAATTTTAATTATCAGTACTTTCTATCTTTCAGCTAAGCTCGTTATGGTTTATATCAACCGCCGCTCTTTACTTGTAAAACCATGATTCACGCTTGCTTAAAATCTTGATGAGTAATATAATTTGTTGTTCTTCCACTATTAACTAAAGAAAGTAAAACAGTTGTGTGGCTAACAATTAAAGACTGCTGCAAGACTCGTGAGATATATAATGAACTTAAATATGAACCGTAACTTGGTGTGAAGCTAAACCAAATTGATTAATAGATATACTTTTTTTATTATGAAGTTATACCTTTTTAACTTCCATGATAGTTTGTTTTCCTTCAAATTAATTTTTAGCGAACCATGGCCAAAGACCTGAATTGCTTGACCATAAAAAATATTTAACATAGAGGATTCACGTTCCTTCATGTATACACCTTTTTTCCTTTGAAATCGTTCTCAATTTTATGCTGTAATACAACAGTGTTAGGCAAAGCCTTCGTTGTGGAGGAACTACAATTTGCAACAAAGAGCAGAAGGAAAGAATTTGATCAATTTCAAACCTGGTTAAATTTACAATAAATGATGTTATATCCCAATGACAACCACATTTGTGTGGCACCAAATAGATTTGCCTCCAGAGCAAGAAACATTTACTAGTCTCTTGCAGTATCAATAAAAGGAGCACGCTAGCTTGAACTTTGCAATCGGGGGTCAGTAACAATTAATGTAGCTCCTATCTCCCACTTAGCAAAGCAAGGTGAAGTCGTTGGGAATTTAGAAAATAAATTGAACACAAGAACACTTGACTAGGAAAAATGCATGTAGCAGAAATCACTTGAATTTTTGGATCCAATTTTGCAGGATCGAAGCCTCTCAACAATAGAAAGCACACAATTCAAATCAGAAATCATACAATCAGCTTCAACTCTGAATTTTTGCAAGGCTGCCCATAAAGGCTCCGATTCTATTGAATATATTCGATTGAAGTGCCAATAATACAAAAAAGCAATCACCCTTCACTGGCTGCACTTTCACGATACCAGACTTTAACATGATACAGAATCAAACGTATTTGTACTTGGTGCAACATACAACTTGCATCCTTCAGTACATGGACTTGTTTAATCATTTCTGATAAACTTTGATTGTCATAAAATCCCACCGTGTACTTCCAGCATAAGGGCCTTTTCGCCTTTGAAGTTCACCTGCAAAGTAGACTAAATATGAGAATTTTGTAAAATAAGTCAACATTTGAGGCTATAGAATCGGAATCCTGAGGGATCTAAATACACAATAAGTAAATGATAAAAAAAATATTGAAAAATCACAAGAAGAAAAGAGCTAACCTCAGCACTAATATCAGGAGAGAACCAACGTGCAAGAACTCCCAGATGCACAATTGCAGGAATCATTCTAAAAAGCAGCGGGGTAGTCACCTGCAGCCAAGTCAATTATAGTAAAATGAGGGTTCTGTATATACAAACATTGAAACCAGAATGGAATCACAGTGAAGTTATATAACATAGTTTTAATTACCAGACTAAGAGCTGTTGTCCCCAGGAGCAGAAGATATAAATTTCCCTGAAGAAGAAAATGTGTCATGTTAACAGACATTTCTATCCAGTACCAAATCTACTAGACTTGGGACATTTTAAGTTCTACTTTGCTGGATGTTGAGTATATTAAGGCCTCCCACTTTCTATATGTGCTCACAACTGCCAAGGGCATCTCTTATTAGCCATCGTGAAGAATGTAGCCACCCAAATCATTAAAAATATAATTGCATTAAAACTTTGCATAATTGGCAAGGAGAAGCCATTAGGTTAATGGAATTGCACTATACAACATAGTTTGTATTCCCTAATATAGAATATGGTGAGATATATAATTTTTTTTTTATTTTTTTTTTTTGACTGCAGGAATCGGGTAGAACGACCCCTTATAAACTGCAGGTGCGCCTAGTAAACTTTTTAACGTGACTGGGGACGCTGGTGCGACACGCCCTCCGGTACCACGGGGGTGGGGGAGACTAGAACTTGTGACCAACCTCCTGCTACAGGAAAGATTTAGCCAACCAAGCTAGGGCCCCAACCCCATGGTGAGATATATAATTAATCTAACCTCAACCCATGGATTTAAAGGACAGCATGTTTTCTGAGGACTGGGTAGCTGATATCATCAGAAGCACTCATAATGCCTTGCAAAGTGCAAGTACCCTACGTTTTTTATCCACCCCCACTTGGAACATGATGATCAGCACCATAGATGGTACATGACATAGAAGATGCAATGAAGGAAAAGCAAGCAATTACTATGCATTTCTGAAATCTTTGCCGTTTTGCAACAGTAGAGTATAAACACACAAATCTTGTGCAAAACATCTGCTTCTAATGGCATTCATGCTGACATTTGTAACAGAAGACAGGGATTGGTACTGATACGGGAGATGAGGATGGGTACTGGTACCCATTTTTTCAAAAAAAAATAATAGGAGATGGGGGTACCAGAAGATGGAAATGTAAAAAGCTATTTAAATGAGGAAAAACTTACATGATGGCTCTACAGCTGCGAAAAATGTAAAATGTTTTAAAACTATAAAACTAACATTTAAAAGTACTGAATTATAAATGTCAATGAAAACAAAGATTAATCATATTGACATTTGAGAATCACAATCATGGCATAAATGGTTAAATTTAAAATCATAATCGCCTAGAGACAGCATATGGGAACCAACACAAGAATGCCATTATTTAAAAACATGATACAGGGATATTTGGAGATGGATAAATTTTCAATCAATTGATAAAACTTCAGTGCACATAGACATCTTAATCCTTTTTATTGTTTCTCTTCTTCCTAGTACCTCTTTGGGCTTTGTTAAGAAAAATTTCAGCTACAAAAAAACTTGTACATTTTCAAGCTAAAAAATAGAAAAACAAGTCCTAGTGTATTTTTTCAGACCTTATAGCTCTTGTCAACCAAATATGAACACTAGAAGAACATAACCAATGTTATGATATATATACCAAACTTCTATAGGAAGTTTCCTAATTATCACGTGAAACTTCCAGGAGACATATGAAGACACAAGGAAACCTCATCTTAAGTAACCTAACATCTGAAGACATCCACATATGTGCCTCTGATATGAAAGACAAGTACCAGGGGTCTGGGTACAAATCTCTAGGTAACTATACATAAATCAGAGCATTTTGTACAGTGAAAAAACTGCCAGGTACAGCAGGGTGGCATTTGTCTACTATTATGGTGGTTCCATATATATCAAAGGCAGCTGTGCATGTATCAGCAGTAATTGTGCATGTCAGTGGTAAATGTGCATGTGTCATGGTGTTTTCATTGTGATGCTCATGGCAGTTTTGCCTTTTCAAACAAAAAAGAACAGTAACGGCAGAAAACAATGCCTATTGAGTTCCTTGGAGTTTGGAGGTTCTTTAGTGCAAGAAAGAACACCCCCATTGATCATATACAAAAGAGGCATTTGCCCAGTGGGAACATATTAGTGTAAAGAGAGAATTGAAGAGTTCCAGTTGGTCAGAGTGGAATTGATGGTGCAGAAAGTAGCTGACCATAGCACTAGGAAGATTGCCGTAATAAGAGGAACATTTGGCACATCTAGTTGATTTTCACCACATGAGGTTTTCCAGGTTACAAAATTTTGTGTTGACCTTATTGTGATTTTTGTCTTATGTTGTTCACCTTTGCGTCATGCAAATACTGTACTGTTGATTCCAGCAACTTAAAAACCAATCTCTAGCACTAGATTGCATTCTAACCTGTCAATTTGAAGCTCATTTCAGACAGGACAGTAAATTATCTATAAATCTACAGCAAGCATAAGACAACTGAGAGATTACAGGTCAACCACAGAACTGGCAACTAATAAATAAAAATTGAGCTCCAGCAAGAAAAGTGTGCTCGTCTGATACATAAATGATAAAAGAAGTTGCATCAAAGTTACATTGATAAAGAATAAAGTTTAGTTCTAAAAAATAACATGCCACGGTTGTTTTATTGCAAAAATAAACACCACAATAAATTTACTGAAAAGTGAAATGGAATACCACTTCCTGCTAACACTATAATCAAGGTAAATTTGCATAATATCAATCATATGATTGATAATTTGATTTGATGGATACTACTTTCTGAAGTATCTGCAAACAAACAGCAGAAGAGTAATACATCAACCACACAATAGCCCACATATGATTCTATGAGAGTCAGCTTGGATCTATAAGTGCTCAACTTGGATCTATAAGTGCTCAATGACGTATCACAACAAAATTTAATAGACTTTGGTGGAAGATGCAAACAAAATAACGATCAAAGATATTGATCAAATAGGGAATTATGGTTGGAAAATGCTTTCTCATTTGAGTGGCATTTGCATTCCGATGGAGTTACTTTGAAATGCAGTTCATGTGGGACCCTACCCTTTTTATCATTGTGATTTCTCCAAAATCATAGATTAAAATGTTAATATGTAGAACCTTGAATTTTATCCTTTTCGTTAAAGGTGGCATACACATCATGTAACAGCAAATAAATGCTAAGGAAAGCATAATTTAATATTTATTGATATCCAAGTTCTTACTGCCTTATAAAATGGGTAAACACAGGCCCATGCATTTATGCAGACACATACAAAGAATACGGACTTACATCAATAAGACGAAGATTGGAAGCACGGCTCAAGAGGACAAATGCAAATTCCCCAATCTGGGCCAGAGACATGCCAACCTACAAAATACATAAAGATATAAGCAGGTTCTTGAACGATTATTGAGGGAAATAAGTCCTTTAGCTTATTATTAACTTGAATATTTACCAAAATTTAAAACTTCTAAGGGTATATTTCTTACAAGAAAAGACGTCTTGATGCTGTAGCCAAAGCCTCTGACAACAAGACCAATCACAAGAGTTTTAATGACGATAACCGAAATCACTGATGCTATCAAAATATCAGCATGGTTCCATAGAAACTGTACATTGATTAGCATCCCAATGCTAGAAAGGAATAAAGCTGCAAATAGATTCCGAATGGGTTCTACCTGGAAAATGAATAAACTAAGCAATAAGAATGCAAAATTCAAAAAGCTGTGATGTGTAATTAAATCAGCAAGAAAATGCTCTAAGAAATGCATCTATATACAGACAACGTATGCTATTCACACATAGTTACCAGGAGAATGGGAATGGTATTGGTACAGGAGAGAAGGATGCATGCTAGTATGCTATTTTCAAAAAACATGGTAGATGCTTGCTTGGGGACTGCAAAAATAAATAAATTAATCAATTATATATAACTAAGTTACTGGTTCAGGTTCAGGTCGGGGTATGGGGATTGGGTATACTAGTATCTATACAAAAAAAACAAGTTACTGATCCTGGTAGCATGACTCCAAATCGGGATTGACTTGGCAAACCAAATATGGTTGGAAAAAGTCAGGGCTGACCTCAATACATCAGATAGAATTAATAAAATACAATAAGCCATCCTAAGTTCCTAACAGATCAAAGTCAACTTCAAGTCAAAGCAGTCCGCTACAAGGGGATTACACCACTAACATTCCCCCCCTTAAACACAGCTTGGTGGACCACAACACTAACATCACATCCAGAATCAAAACATCCCCCCTTAAGGGCAGCATCAAGATATACCATCTCCCTTTAAGACAAGTGAAAGGATCAACAGAAGGGGCTTCATAAAGATATCCACACTCATATCCCTTGTTGGATAGTATGGCATGAAGATAATTTTTTTCCATAAAGTTTTTGAGTGAAAATAGACATGAATCTTCATATGTTTGGTGTGACAATGCCCCATAGAATTCTCAACTACCTTAATGGTACTTTGCTTGTTGCTGAAGAGTGTCATTGCCAACATCTAGGGAAATCCAATCTCCTCAGCGAATTCCTGATCCAACACACTTCCCTAGTTTCTGCATGTGCTCTGTGATACTCTACTTTTAAGTCACAGAGTTTGCAGCATTCCATCAAAAAAATGAAATTCATCAAATTTATCCCAATGAATCAATTGTCATAATCGGATTCAATGGGCAGTGTTCTTCATAAGGCCCCATATATCTATAGGACTGTAGGGGAAATGTAATATGTGATCCATGGATTCTCGATTGTTAAACCATATGCATGCTCGCCTTAGGGTTGTCTTGCAAACCCCCAAAAAATGTTGAAATTCATCCATTAAATTTGTCCATGCAAATTTATTCAAAAACCCTACAAAATTCGTTTCAATTTACCAAATAAAATTTGTTTCACTTTTGATTAAAAATATTACAATTTTAGGTTTTTCATTTTTTCCAGCCAACATTGTTTATAATTCTTAAATTTGCTGTTAAGGCTTTTTTGTTTAGAGCCTTTTTGCTAGTCAAGACTTTAAGCTTCGAGCAATATGTTAATTGGGGGCAGGGTAATTTGCTGTAACGGTTTGTTGTTAAGGCTTTTCTGACAGTTTTTCTCACTTAATACCATAACAGTAGGAGGGAAGCATCACTGCAAGAACACCACTGTTGAGAGTCAAGATAAAAATTTATCTAAAGCACAATTCTACTGATTGTGCTACCCTCAATTTTGCTGATTTTGCTGCTGTGCTGTGCTTTGCTCCCCAGCTTTGTTCTTGTGCTGCCATGTTCTTCATCACCTTCTTGTGCATGCTTTCTGGGCATGTACCAACATCTTATAGTTTGAAGCCTTTAAAAAAGTTCAAACAAGCATAGAACTTGTGAGCAATAAAACATTGTAAATAACTCCATGTTAGTGAGATTAGCAATAGAATATACATTAAGTTTATGGATCACAAGTAGTTTCAAATGGCATAAGCTGAAGGTTGATTGATGATTTGGTGCAATTGTTCCAGCTTAACAAGTAGTCTGAGAACTCCAGTGACTTGATCATCCTTGCAAAAGAACTCCACTTTAGCCTTTTCTCCTTAGGATCTGCTCTATTGGCAGCAACCACATACCACAGATCCTTAAGGCAAAGAAAACTCTCCACTCAAATTGCCCACATGCTATATTTTCATCCATTGAAGGGTTCCATGCTAATTACAAGCATGACCACCTTTGCAAATTTACCACTGCATCAGGCTCAAAAGTACTTTATTAAGGGCAATAAAACAGGAACACATCTTAATTCCAAGATATTATCATTTTCCAATAGCTTTTCCCCAAGCAGAAGGAAAACAAACTGCCCTATGATACCCAAATGGATGTCAAATTAAGCTTTATGGTTCATGCTCTAAATTGATATATCTGATCCCTGATTTTTTTTTGGGGGATTCCAGATCTATAGATAGCAGCACCGATCCCCAGATGTGTGCAATTTGCAATTTGAGAACTGTGAGCCCTGGAGTTGCAAAACAAGAGACTTAAGGCCCTCTCATGGTGACGTATTGATGGCAATAGCAGATTTTTTTAATCTAAAAAAATCCCAAAATTCTCCATTGCGTTCCAAGATGCACTTGTAGTTGCAAAGCTGATCGATAAGATTCAGAATACCTCTCAAATCTTGCCATGAACACTAATATACTTGGATCACCTAAAACCTCCATGCAAATTCAAGCTAAAGAACCACAAATACCTTAGAACGAAACCCTAGACTCTGATACCATCTCAGAAGCACTCATAGAAAAGTAAGAAAAACATTGCAATGAATGAACATGGAGAAATGAAGAGCAAATTTATTACAATTTTTGAATTTTATAAAATGAATGCAATTGCTTGTCAAAGTACAGATTAGTGCGTTGCTTTTATAGGCAACAAATGTGTTTGGCAAAGGTAAGGGCTGGCCACAATATATGTGAAATGAAATATATTAAATATCCAATAGGCCCAAAGTCAAGTCAAAGTAATCCACTAAGGCCTGTTTACACCACTAAGAAGTACAAGACCTTGAAATTCTGTCTCCTCCTTAATTTTGGAATTTCCTAAATGATATCATTTATTTTAATTTTCTGGTCATTGCAGCACCCCTTTTAGACTGCTTCAATAGTTAGTATTGACTACCGTCCACCTGAAGTTTGCTGACTATTTTCCTTAATCTTGCTCCTTCTAAGAGAGATGTTTCTTCTACTTTATTATCTTTATCCAGTCCAAAGTAAACTGAAAAAATTAACAGAGGTTGCCTCTAAAGATCCTTCCACTAATCCTGGTTTTCTTTTCACAAATGCATTAAAATTGAGCTTAACCCAATCTCTAGGGGGTTTCATCCACACATCCTTAGGTTTTTCAGCCTATTCCCTCCAAATCCATTACCAGGCATTTTGTCTTTTAACCTTAGCAGCTCTTTGATTTAATTTAATGTGATTTCAAGCCCTATTGACCTACTTTCAAAAAACTACCACAAAACTAATAGATCACCTTACCAGGCACATAATTTCTTCACCCTTGAAAGGAATTTGATAAGAATTGAGATGGCATCCTCTTCAATAAGAATTGTTCCTCTTATAAAAAACACTCACTACTTCAACCTTCTTCCTCACTGCCTCGTGTGACTTATATTTCTGTCATTGTTGTGCCATGTTCTACTGGTTGCAGTCAGATGTACATTTGTGAAATGTACAATTTTGAATGGAAAATCTCAGCTTGCATAGAATTTGTGCATTTCTACACAAATTGTATGTTCATGTTCAAGTTCAATGAACAAATTTTTTATCTTCTCAGTAAATTGTTGACACTCACACTGCCACCTTAAGTGTACGTGGGCAGGGAAGGAGGATGGCATGGAATATACCATCAAACTTGGAATATCATTTGGAATTCCGTCAAAATTTATCTGGGCTTGCAGTCAGCCTCATACAAGGTGGCCCTATAAACATGGCAACTCTGCAGGGCTTGAACCCAAGTCATCATCATGGCCTGCTCCATTTCATTGCTGCATCTATAGTTTTCCGTGTTTATCAATTGAGCTTACTATTAGTAAAGAACCCTAATTTGTAGGATTTAGCCTACATTTTGAAGGCTCTGCATAGAACCAATCAACTTTGTTCATCAAATCCATACACCAACAAAAAAGCTCTTTTATTAACCAGTTAGAATGGAAATTTAAGAATCAAGCCTTACTTCACTGCTGAAAAACTATATACTTTTGTGCTTCCAAGTATTTCTCAAAATAAATAAATAAGTGTATGTTTTCATTGTTCTTTAAATGTATTCACTTGCAGAAACTTTAATTGCCTTACACTTTGCAGAGCTGTTTTTCAACTCAATTCAGAAACAAATCATTTTCCTATATTGAAAAAGTTATTATCTATTTGTTGATGTTATTGAGCAGCGTCGGGCTGCTACTTCCAGCACAGCACGATCCTTGAAGACAATTCAAATCATAGCCTAAATGGCTATTTGAATTGTGATATTATATCCAATGAAGAGGCGCTTCATTAACACGTGATTATTCATTACCTTTGTGGCTGACATGAGGAGATGCGATTTCATCTTGAGAGTCGCATCTTTTATTAAGAAACATTTAATATTTGTTTATTAATTGAAGCCGACTTCCATTTATGAAAAGCCGCGATAGCTTGTAGCCGACATCATATATGTTATAGTCACAACCTTTGAATGGAGGCCGACATGAAGGATTTGAAGGGATGCGTCTCTCCATTTCATTTTATATATATACTCGATGGACATTTCATTGTTGGCAATCAATTCATACTCATCCAGTTCATTGTTCTCAAGTGGGAATTCTGTAGAAGAGCAGATCGATATTCTGTGAGGTTATTATCAGCGAATTACATTATCTTGTATTTGTGTTGCATCAGATTGTGGTGCTTCTAATTGGCCTTCATATTGACCTCTTGTAAAGGAGACAATTCTTGTAGAAATTAAATATATAAGTGATATATTGTTGCTGGGTTTTTCTCCCTCAAGTGGAGGGTTTTCCCAGGGTATATGCTGTGTTATTGTCTGATTTTGAATTAAATTTATGTGCTTTACATCTGATCATAAGACTAACATGGTATCAAAGCGGGTATAAGGAAGATCTTGATCAGATTTAGTCAAGCAGCGATACTCTTCTTTCTCTTTTTCATCTTTGATCACATCTATCTCTTCATCAAGATGGTGAACGGACTCAAGATCGAGGATAGACTTGAGGGAGCAGCTAACTTCACATCTTGGAGATTCAGAGTCATCCTCGCCTTGGAGGAAAATGAATTAGCTAAGTTGAGCCTATTGATGAGGAAGAGAAGACTCAATGGAAGAAGAAAGATACTAAGGCGAAGAAAACGTTGGTTGATTCCGTGAAGGATCATATTGTTCCAATCATCTCCAAGTTGAAGACAGCAAGAGAGATTTTGGAGGAGATGTATGAGATCAACAACACAAGCCGTGCACTTGCATTAAAGCAACAACTTCATCATGTCAAGATGATGAAAGGAGAATCCATCATCGCTTACTTCATGAAGATTTCCGAGTTGAGAGATCAGCTCTCTACTATTGGTCATATTGTTGATGACAAGGATCTGACCATGTTGGCTCTTAATGGTCTTCCTTCATCTTGGGAATCTTACATTCAAGGAATCAGTGCGAGATCGAAACTTCCCAAGTTTGATCGTTTGAGAGCGGATTGTATTCAAGAAGAGTCTAGGTTGGCTACGAGAGGTATTGGTCAAAGCTCTACTAATGAAGACATTCATGTTCTCGCCACTCAATCCTCGAAGAAGAAAGGAAAAGATGGAAAGAAAGGATATTTCAAAAGGAACAGAGACAAAGGAGTTGATGGTGCTTCTGCATTCAAGAAGAAGAGGGACCTCTCCCAAGTCCAATGTTTTAGATGTGACAAGTATGGTCACTATGCAAAGGATTGTCCAACCAGGCCTAAGCAGCAAGCTTCCATTGTTGATGTTGATGAGATCCCTCCGCAGAAGGATTCAAGTGGTTTCCTATTCTATTCAGCTCTTTCAAGCAGTGTGCCTACCGACAACAATACTTGGCTGATTGATAGTGGTGCCTCACGCCATATTACCGGATTTAGAGAACATCTAACTAATTTGGTGGAGAGAGATTCTAGTGAACAAGTCATTATTGGAGATGATGCTAGCTACTCTGTGAAAGGAGTTGGGACCTCCTCTCTTCACTTGGATTCTAGTATTTCCTTGCAGTTGAGTGATGTGCTATTTGTTTCGGGCATCAAGCAAAACCTTGTCTCGATTTCAGCCTTGGAGAACAAGAGGTACCAAGTTGCATTTTCAGAAGGAAAAGTTCTTACATGGACAAAGAACACAAATATCAAGACTGCTCGAGTGATTGGAGTTCGACATGAGAGCCTCTACAGAATTTGCACTCGTCCACTTCAGGCGTTGGTGCATGATTCATCAAGTTCGTGTGAACTATGGCATAGAAGATTGGCTCACCTTCACTTTCGAGCACTTCCTACCATGGAGAAGATGGTTTTAGGCCTTCTGAAACTCAACTAGGAGCATGAAGGTACTTGCAGAGGCTGTGCATTGGGTAAGAATACAAAAGGTCCATTCCATAGTAGTGAAAGTAGATCCAAATGTATTCTAGATCTTATTCATTCTGATTCATGTGGTCCAATGTCTGTTGCTTCTTTGAGTGGTTTCTTGTATTACGTTATTTTTATTGATGACCACTCTAGAAAGACTTGGATTTATTTCTTGAAATCTAAAGAATCTGAGGAGGTATTAGAGAGGTTCAAAGAATTCAAAGCTCAGGTAGAGAACTTGTCCAGGAAGAGGATCAAAGTTCTGAGATCCGATAACGGAGGAGAGTACATTTCTGGCAGCTTTCGTAACTTTTGCATTGAAGTAGGGATTAAGAGGGAGTTTTGTGTCCCTTATAATCCTCAACAGAACGGTGTTGCTGAAAGGAAGAACAGATCTATTGTGGAAGCAGCCAAAGCCATGATTCATGACCAAGATCTGCAAACCTTCCTTTGGGTTGAAGCATCTGGGACAGCTGTTTATGTTCAGAATAGAAGCCCTCACCGAATTTTGGAGAACATGACTCCCGAAGAAGCATTCTCAGGGGTGAAGCCGGAAGTAAGCCATTTGAGGATCTTTGGATGTCCAATGTATGTTCATGTATCAAAAGATAAAAGGACAAAGTTGAAACCTTCTGGCAAGAAGGGGATATTTGTAGGTTACAGTGAGACATCAAAAGCCTACAGAATCTACATTCCGGGTCAGAAGTTGATTGAGATCAGTAGAAATGTCACATTTGAAGAGGATGTTGCATTCAGAAGATCCAAGGCCACTCACATGGAGATAGATAATGAAGAGTCTCCTCAGGATCTGGAAGTTGACCATGCTCCTGAGATTCAAAGGGAGGCTCCAAAACCTAAAGAAGATGATGATCTAGTCGAGCCCTTGGAACCTACTGATGAGCCTACAGATATTGTGATTGGAAGAAAAAGACCTCTTTGGGCTAGGAAAACAATGCAGGAGGCAGAAAGGTTTGCAGTCCCGAGAGGAACTTTCAGAGAAAGTACGAGACCTCATAAGTTTTCCAGCTATGTTGCTTTGATGAGTCAAATCATTGAGTCGAAGCCTTCCAGTGTTGAGGAAGCTTCTAGTCAACAGGTTTGGAGAGATGCTATGACTGAAGAATATCAATCCATTCTCAAGAATGATGTTTGGGACATTGTACCTAGACCTAAAGGAAAATTTGTGGTATCTTCTAAGTGGCTCTTCAAGATCAAGCATGCGGCTGATGGGAGCATTAAGAAGTACAAGGCTAGGTTTGTGGCTAGAGGATTCTCACAAAAAGAGGGAGTTGACTATGAGGAAACCTTTGCTCCAATTGCTCGTTATACTTCAGTTAGGACCATCATTGCTATTGCAGCATCTAAAGGATGGAAGATTCACCACATGGATGTGAAGACAACATTTCTGAATGGTGTAATCGAGGAAGAGGTATATATTGAGCAACCCGATGGCTTTGAGGTACATGGGAAGGAGTCTCATGTTTGTAGGCTGAAGAAGGCCTTGTATGGTCTTAAGCAGGTTCCTCGTGCTTGGTATGAAAGGATTGATCGTTACCTGATGAGCTTGGGCTTCTCCAAGAATGATGTTGATTCAAACCTGTACTTCAAGGTAATTGATGGCGAAGCATTGATCTTGGTTTTGTATGTTGATGATCTGATTCTTACTAGAGAAGAACACCTCATTATCAAATGCAAGAAGGAGTTAGCTTCTGAATTTGAAATGAAGCATCTTGGTCTCATGCATTACTTCTTTGGCTTAGAAGTATGGCAGAAGCCAGATGAGATGATTCTAAGTCAAGGGAAGTATACTATTGACATTCTAAAGAGATTTGGTATGATGGATTGCAAATCCCTGTCTACACCTATGGAGACCAACTTACATAAATTGAAAGAGGCTGCAGCTAGTTCAGATCTGGTGGATCCCACGATGTACAGGCAGTTGATTGGATCGTTGATGTATCTAGTCAATACTAGACCGGATATTTGCTATGCAGTGAGTGCACTTAGTCAGTTCATGTGTGAACCAAGGAAAATTCATCTAGTTGCAGCAAAGCATATCCTAAGATACTTGCGTGGCACAGTTGGATATGGCTTGAGATATTCTTCAGGTGTGGACTTGAAGCTGCATGGTTATACTGATTCTGATTGGGTAGGGTGTGTTACTGATCGGAAGAGCACCTCTAGATGTTGCTTCAGTTTGGGGTCTGCGATGGTATCCTGGTGTAGCAAGAAGTAGTCTTCTGTGGCACTGAGTACAGCAGAGGTCGAGTATATTGCAGCTTGTGTGGTAGCTCGAAAAGCAGTGTGGCTTCGGAAGCTCCTTGCAGGATTGTTTGGACAATCAATGGAGCCAACTGTCATACTTTGTGATAATCAAAGTTGTGTAAAGCTTTCTGTCAACCCAATGTTCCATGACAGAACTAAACATGTTGAGATCAAATACCATTACATCAGAGATATGGTATTGAGGAAAGCGATCCAATTGAAGTATATCAACACGATGAGCAGACGGCAAACATTCTCACCAAGCCTCTCTCCAGGATAAAGTTTGTGTACTTTCGAAACAAGCTTGGTATGGTGGAGAATGAAGCCCTAGCTGAGAAGGAGTCTCAGTATCAATGATCTTCTTTAATGCATTTCTCTTTGAGAGAGATTTGAGGAGCAAGGCCTTGTTAATGCATTTCTCTTTGAGAGAGATTTGAGGTGAAAGCCCTTGTTTCCACCCTCTGAGAGTAGCCATGGTGGATGTCATGTGTGTGACTCCATGACAACATCACGTGAGAGTCCATGATGATTTTCGTGTACTTGTGTTTTCACCCTCTGGGAGTAGCCATGGTCAATGTCACGATGAGGTGACAACATCACGTTGAGTGATGAGCACTTGTACACATTTTCCATCCATGGGAGTAGCCATGATGGTCGATATCATGATGAGGTGATATTTCTATTTTTCCACATATGGGTGCAGCCATTGTGGTTGACATCACAATGAGGTGATATGTCTTATACAGCTGGAAGTATCCTCCCTAGCTGAGAGGGAGTGTTGATGTTATTGAGCAGCGTTGGGCTGCTACTTCCAGCATAGCACGATCCTTGAAGACAATTCAAATCATAGCCTAAACGGCTATTTGAATTGTGATATTATATCCAATGAAGAGGTGCTTCATTAACACGTGATTATTCATTACCTTTGTGGCTGACATGAGGAGATGCGATTTCATCTTGAGAGTCAAATCTTTTATTAAGAGACATTTAATATTTGTTTATTAATTGAAGCCAACTTCCATTTATGAAAAGACGCGATTGCTTGTAGCCGACATCATATACGTTAGAGTCACAACCTTTGAATGGAGGCTGGAGGCCGACATGAAGGATTTGAAGGGATGCGTCTCTCCCTTTCATTTTATATATATACTCGATGGACATTTCATTGTTGGCAATCAATTCATACTCATCCAGTTCACTGTTCTCAAGTGCGAATTCTGTAGAAGAGCAGATCGATATTCTGTGGAAGGCTGAGGTTATTATCAGCGAATTACATTATCTTGTATTTGTGTTGCATCAGATTGTGGTGCTTCTAATTGGCCTTCATATTGGCCTCTTGTAAAGGAGACAATTCTTGTAGACATTCAATATATAAGTGATATATTGTTGCTGAGTTTTTCTCCCTCAAGTGGAGGGTTTTCCCAGGGTATATGCTGTGTTATTGTCTGATTTTGAATTAAATTTCTGTGCTTTACATCTGATCATAAAACTAACACTATTGACTAAGAAGATATCATATGTTGAAACTGTAAACATGGTGTTTTAATGATTGCAACCTCCTAGAGAAGATAAGTAGACTAAGGTAAACTTGGTGAGTTGAATACCACAGAAAGACAATGGTCTATTTTAACTTTCTACTAAAATCATTTCCAAACCAAAAGATTGTCTACAATGGAAAAAGAACAAAGAAACACAAGGAAAATTGGCAGTATGTCCACCCAACGGGTAATAGAAGTTACTTGTTCAAGAGTATGTTGTGCCAAGTCAGTTGTCGATATCATAACTCCAGCTGCAAATGATCCTAGTTCAAGGCTCAGACCTAATTTGTCACTGCACTGAAGAAACCCACAGTATTTCTGCAAATTCAATATCGATTCAAAAAGTCTAATGTTCTAACCAATATAAGAGATTGAGAACAGAAGCAAGTGATAAAACAAAATCTGCTACTGCCAATGATTAAACTTCACAAAGATTTGACATTTTCTGGCACATTCTGATTTAAAGTTTTGTAAAATTCAGAAAGAAAACAATGTAGAAACATTTCTACTACTTGCAAATTGGGATTCTTCAGTTTGTCCCATACATCTGTTATTCATTGAATGTAAATGATCCTAGTTCAAGGCTCAGACCTAATTTGTCACTGCACTGAAGAAACCCACAGTATTTCTGCAAATTCAATATCGATTCAAAAAGTCTAATGTTCTAACCAATATAAGAGATTGAGAACAGAAGCAAGTGATAAAACAAAATCTGCTACTGCCAATGATTAAACTTCACAAAGATTTGACATTTTCTGGCACATTCTGATTTAAAGTTTTGTAAAATTCAGAAAGAAAACAATGTAGAAACATTTCTACTACTTGCAAATTGGGATTCTTCAGTTTGTCCCATACATCTGTTATTCATTGAATGTAAAATCCTTTTTTTAATGAAATAAGTAATATTTATGAGCATGTAAATCTCATGTAAATAATAGCAAACTGTGTCCTCTAAACTTCTATTATCATGTAAATGTTAGCGAAATGTGTGTTATAATCTCATGTAAGATCATCAAGGGGCATTAAGCAGCTTAATTAATCTTCACCAATGTTCTGGTGCATTTTGATTTTCCAAGGTCAATTGTTTCAGATAAAGAATCCAAGTTTTAGGGGAAATTTTGAACTGCCTTGTGGAGCAAAATGCATACCAAGCTTTAAAACAACACAGACTTTGATCCTCAAATCAATGGGGAAATGGAAGGGATAAATAGAACCTTGGGAAAATTCATAACAGGGTACGACAAAAATTACTCCAAGAACATGGATCAATCTTTGCATATATTCAACATTCCTACAATAAGGCAATTGCTACATCTACAAACAAGTCACTTTTTGAAGCATGTTTAGGTTCTTTGCCTACCAATTCATTTGATGTTACATACGAACAATAGAAAGGAGGATACATTAATTCAGAGCTGACAAGAGCTGCCAAATTCATTGAAAGGATCAAGAAAATCCATCTCATGTTTCAACAACAACTAAAGAAGTCTCAAATCAAGTACAAAGCAAGGGGTGACCTATTAATACCTTCAAGAGCATGCTTTCAAGATGAGTGATAAGGTATGGCTTTACTTGAGCAAGGAGAAAAGCTTCAATGACAAGCAAGAAAACTCAAACCTCAAAGATATGGGCCATTTTCCATCTTAGAGTAGATTGGAGCAAGGACTTTCAAACTTGATTCATCTTCTTTCAAGAGAATGTATTCAGTTAGTCAATTGTGAAGACTTGCATCTTTAGGAGCCTTCCATGATATAGTGGGAGGAAGATGAGAAATTGCTGCCTTCCATTGAAGACTTTGCCTTGGATGCACAAGGGGAGTTTTAGGAAGGCATTGTGCTGCATAAGAAGGTATGAGAAACAAGAAAACAGCTACTAGAGTCTTGGCAGGTTACAGTTAAAAGCAATACACCAAGAGAAGTAAAGAGGTACTTCGAGGAGAATGTTAGACAGATTTTGACACATAATTAGGCTTTTGTAGGACCCAAAAACTCCTAAAAAGAGAGCTATGATATACAAGGATCACAAAAACATCATCCTTAGCAAACAACCCAGGATTCTTCAAATTTGGGCAAGAAGTGAAGTTATTTTGGTACAATGACAAAGCCCCTGCAAACAAGCAGTCACATTTGCACCGAAGGTGTAATGTCCCATTTTATTCCTAAATGTCTGCAGCCTATGTTTTAAAAGAAATCACTAAAGATAATTAATATTATGGCATTAAATAAATATTAAGGTGTTAAGAATGGTCAACCAACATACAAAGAGTTGTAACTATTGAGGTGAAGAGGTGTGACTCCCTCAAACTTGAGATATAAAAGGGAAAGCATTTCATTTGAGAAAGAGATTAATAACATCATTCAATCAATCAATTAAGAATAAAATATGATGTAACTCCTAATGTGAAAGTTTGTGACTCTTAATGTGAAAGGTTGTGACTCTTTCAAATATGAAAGGTTGTGACTCCCTCAATAGTAAGATATAAAAGGAGATCATTTCCTTGTGGAGATGGCATCAAGCAAGGCAGATTGGATAAAGGGAAATAAGAATTTGAAGTTGTAAGAGATATATTGGAATAAATGTTATTTTAGCAAGAATATTATTGGGAAGTAAGTTTTGAAATATAATTAAGAATATATATATATATATATGCATTATAATTGCATAATGAAATGATATATGATTAACAAGTAATAGAATAAGCTTTCTTTAGCAATCTATTTTGAATTTATAGAAGTGTTTACAAATAGGGAGGCCAATCAACCTTCTAGGGTTCACAAGATGGGAAGTACTAGCTTTGCCTTCATCAAGTATGCCACCCCTAAGATGCAGCACTCATGGGGCCGGGAGGCATATGAGTGCTCCCAAGCTTGTTGAGGAAAGCAGTCTTCATGCATCTTATCAAGCACGTCACCTCAAGATGCAGCACTTGTGGGCTGGGAGACGAATGAATGCTCTTGGGCTTGATCAAGGAGGATGGAGCGCCTCCAAGGCAGATTGAGGGATGGTGTGGACTTGAGATCCTACCATGCTCGTAGGCCAGGAGGCGAATGAGTGCTCGTGGGCTTGAGAGAGACTTCTCATGTACGCCACTCCCGAGATGCAGTGTGTTTACTCACGGAATGAATTCCAACATACTACGAGAGTAAACAAGAATCAACAGTATGAACAATCATGAATGAATATTTAACAGCAAAATAGTATTCATTTATTATTCACAGTAACCAAGTACAATTAGCCGTACTAGAATGTAACATCAGCATGTAACATAATATCATAAGTACCAACATAATGTCTCCCGACTATACTGACTCAAGTACAAATAGCCGTTGGCGGTGGTTGAGGAACCAACCATCACAACGCTTCATGACAACTAATCACCAGTCGAGGAATTATTCTTCCCGAAACATGTACAAAAGTCTATGAAATATTATAAACTAACAAGTCATTTAAATATAATTAACTGCAGTCGACTATGACCGACTACGACCAATGACTAACTATGACCGATTACATCATCCCCCCCCACAAAAGTAGTCATCTTCCAGATGATGAAAAACAAAAACAGGGGTACCTCTCGGCCAATACTCACTCCCTCTCGGCCAATGTCTCTTTGAGTGTGCTCGACATCCAACTGCTCTTGTGACTTTTGAATGTAGTCCACCAACTCTTGCTTGATAGACTTGGGCATCTCTACTCCTGACCACCCGTGTGAGATAAAACACTAAAGTAATTTGCCTTTGCATTCTAACTGCATACCTATGATCCTCTCGACTAGCTGCTCTGGCTGTATTGTGGTGGATGGCTGCATTGGGATTTGGTAATTCAATTGAATCTAATGGGGTCGAGAGGCGTATGAGTGCTCTGAGGCTTGAGGGTCTTCTCAAGTACACCACCCCGAGATGGATGGACAAGGATCCACCCATGCTCTCCAATACAAGGACAACCATCCTTGAGATTGCAGTTTGTAAATATTTCTAGTGAATTCCTAATATGAATGGTTATCAAAATATGCCTTGGGCTAATCATTAGTGATGTTAAGTTATTTTTAATTCAAAGGTTAATGATGATATGAACTATAAATCTAACTATTATGATGTTTTAGCTATGATGTATTGCCCTCAATATTATAATATTTTATGTATTAGTTTCGATATAACCATACAATTGATACTTGTTATTACTAATATCAGTTTTTAGTGTTTATTATTGTTTTGCAGGCCTAAATCAAGGAACATCCCAAAAGGGGGCATTACAAAAGGTTGTTTCCTTTGTGACAAGGGCTGATCCTAATTGGATAATGAAAAGTTAGTAATTTTATCTTATTAAGCCACTATTCTTATTAATTTGTCAAAATGATCCTTAGTAGTACAATGTTTTAACAATTATTTTCAATAAGAAAAAAGAATTTAACTTTGTACAGAGGTCTACAAAGGATGCACAAGGTTCTAAGGTGATCCAGACATCTTGGATTCAAACATGCTGAAGTAGGTAATAAGGAACAAAGTAAAAATAAAGAGAATTTTTTGTCAATTAAAAAATTTGAAGAAGTAGCAGGTGGTGATTTTCTTTTTGTCAGTGGCAATTGCATAGGTGTCATGGCGGTTAAGAATGTGCCATGGCAGATTTGTCTGTATCAGATTAAAAAAAAAAAGAACAGCTGCTGCAAGCAATCATTGTTCATGTTCTTTAGCATTACAAAACCATCTTTAAGCCTTTCTTGTTATGTTTTTTATTAAACTTATTATACATTATTCGTGGATTCATTGTAATTCATCCATTGTATTCAACTGATGGAACACTCAATTGAGAATTCTAGCATGTAAGTGTAGTAGAGACTACATGGAAGCAAGTTACCAAGCATTGCAAGTGTTAGGATATTGTTGTTATGTCATTGGTGTATTTGAAGGCCTTGAGAAGGTAGCAATCTTGTAGACATGCAAAGGCAATAGTGCACAAGAAGGAAGGGCTTTACTCTTCAGGAATTTATTGACATTCAGCCTCTCCAAGGTAAATCTTTGTGTCTATTTCTCCTTTTTATGCATGTGTTGTTCATTTGTTTGCTTACTTCCATTTCATGCAACGACTTTGTTATTTTATGAACTTAAGGAAAAATAAGAACAATATGTTCAGCTGATTGAGAGCATAGTACTTGTTCTTAACAACAAATAGAAGTTATTTTCAATATATCATAACTTGAAGAATCATGGCATTCTCTTTGTTTAATATGATATGCAATGAATGAGGAAAGAAAAAAGAAAGAGAGAAATTACATCAATGTACACAGATGTAAAAAAGGTAGGTCAATGATACTCGAGTATAGATGCTTATAATAGAAAGCTCTAGGAAGAGAAACCAAGAAAGGCCCCCCACAAAGGGGAAGAACAAAACCAAAGAAATACGAAACAAGGAACCACCCACAAAAGTGGTCAAGAAACTAGTACATATAGCCAAGAAGGGGGAACAAGAACCCCAAAGAGCAAACACTAAGGAAAATTGGACATCATCAAGTATCACTATTTGGACTAGAAATGGTCAAATCATTAGTGCCATCATTGATCACTCTGAAGGGATCAATACAAGATTTGATAATACTCATTGGGGAGTGCCAAGGGCTAGGAGGACCAACCAAGGTACTTCTCCTAGGATCACATGGAACATCTAAGGCCAAAGTAACCCAATTTATTAGTGAAAAAGCTCATAATGTGCATCTGCCCTTGTGGCTAGCAAGGTGGTCAAAGAGGAGTAGATCTATGCCAATGAGAAGGAGTTGAACCACACCATTTGGAAAAAATAGGAATGCAATGCCAAGGAGGAAAATGTCAAGACAAAAGCTATGCGAAACATCATCTCACAAGTCTATTTGCATCTATAAAAGTAGCATCATCTAAAGGCCATTTAGAGTTGCCAATCTCTTGAATGTGCTAGGAGGGGATGATCAACTCAAGGACTCTAGAATCCCAAGAGACCTCATGTAAGAATTTGCACTAAAGGGTGATACCCTCTCAAAGATAAAGGGCCAAACACTATTGGTCTAGGTATCTAAAGGAAATAGAGAGATGGTTGCTTGAGTCCCTATAGAGCTAGTAGTATCTCCTCTAGATCTCATAGTAAATGGGTCATCTGAAGATTAAATGCTTCTCGATCTCTACGTCCTAAAAGGAGCAAAGATGATAGATTCAGTCAAGACAAGGAAAATGGTGGCCTGTCTCAACATGTAGCTAGTGGGAACACACCCACATTTGGCCAAGGGGAAAATTCAAGTCATGTGACCAATGATATTAGAGATAATGCAAACAACATAAACCACCATCCTCCATCAATAAGAAACACTTAGCATAAAAAGCAAGCTTTGAGGTAAGTGGCACAAGAGGGGAGGTCCAAGTGAGTTGGATGTACTACTTGTAGATGTCCCTTCTGGCAGCTCTAATGATGGTCTCCTTCGGAGGAAGGAGCTTAGGAAGAGCATCTAAGAAATACATGAATGGAGGTAGTGATCAATACATATGCAAATGGAAAGGAGTCAGCTAGTCTCAGAGTACCAACAATGATAGCGTCAAACTAGGCCCAATGCAATGATCCTCTTAGAAGAACAAAGAGGTAAGTACGAATATCTATCATGATCAAAACTAGAATCTCCCATGGATATGAGTCTGCGTAAGTAGAAAGTAAACCAGAAGATAGTCTCAAGATGCAATGGTTGGGCAACAAACTCAACCTAGACAATGTTTTGCATAGTTGTTAGGAGATGTGTCTCCTGCCCCCAGAGATGCATCTCGGAAATTGGTATGCATCTCTGGTACCGGAGACGTACCTAGAAACGCCTCCAACAACATGGAAACTTGACGTGCTATCTCTTGAGTCTCCTGACGGAAATTTTGGTGTCTCCTATGAAATTTAAAAGCATAAAAAAATTATAACGTGAAAAAATTTATGATGTCATGATATTTTCTATAAATTATTAATTTATTTATTTTTATTTACGTTAAAAAAAGATGGCTTCTCCCAAGTACTCTCGTCTCCTATTTTTAAAAAAAGTCATACCGGTACCGGTACCAATACCAGTCTCCTGGCAACTATGATGTTTTGAGAAACAGGTCACTTGCACCTGATTGCAAAATAAGAATTTGGACTCTCTTAATATATTGGCCCAATAAATGGACTCCAAGGTAGGTCCCCAAGCCTTGGACCCATACAAAACTATAGGGTCGATGATGGTATCAAAAATATGTATCTTTGAATGGATATCTTGGAAGTGGATCTAAAAACACTTATGTTCCAAGACAAAGATAGAGGCATAACCCTTGCAAAGATACAAATGTGAGGCAAGCTTCATGCTAAAGGAAGGACCAAAAATTGGACCCCCAAGTATGTGTAAGAGGATGTAATCCCCAAATTTTTCCCTTTGTAAAAGATCTAGAATATAGAAAGAAGACGTTTGGAGATGTTGAAAACCATGACCTTAGTTTTAATAAGGATGACCACAAGCTAGCAAAATTCGCAAAACAAGCAAGGCATCAAGTTGTCGTTGTAACCCTTCGACAAAATGATAGAGGAGAACATCATCAGCAAAAAGTAGAATACCAATAACCATCTCATGTAAATTGCAACCATCATTCGTATGAGTATGCAGCCAAAGAAACTCCTCAAACTCATCAATGTAGATGCTAAAGAGGGTCGAAGAGAGAGGACACCCTTGTTTTACCCCAATGATGCTCCTCACAAAGTCGGAGAGATCATGATAAGTATGAAGTTGTCCAATAATTGTCTCATATAGCCTCCAACCAACAATAATAAAGGAATTGAAAATGCCAACCCCTTGCAACCACTTGAGAATTAGATATCTCATAATTGAGTCAAAGGCTTCCTAGAGTCAATGAAACAGAAATGACTATGGAAGAGTGGTGGCGAGCCTCCTAAATAATAGCCCAAAGTGAAAATATGTAGTCAATGGTTGATAATCTCGACCAAAAGTAGGCTTGCCTACAAGCTTGAAGATTTACTCATATAGCCTCAAAAGCAACAAATGAAACTCTAGACCTAAGATTATTCTATATAAGGCAAACCACCCCTCTAGAACCACAAACACCACCAAACCTACAAGTCTCACAAAGAAAGGCCAAGATCCAAAAGCAACCTGTTGGGTGAAAATTATGTAATCACCTTTTCAATAGAGTACACAACCTAGATTTCAACCACAGCTGTGTGAGATATAATCTCTCCTCTCAGAAAGGGGAGGCGCCCTTCTTATTGCTAACACAAGTTAAGTAAAACTAATCACGTATTTACAAAATGTACACTACACTTACGAAATGGGGGAGAGGGGGGGGGCCGGGTTGTCGCGTTCATGCTTCTCTCTTTTTTCAGAGAAGATATTTTACAATGCTTCACAGCTGATAGTTCTGATTCAAAATAACTTTAAACTAAAAACAAGCAGTAATGCCAATACCTCCATCTTGTCAAAGCAAAGTGTAGAGATACCAGGTATGATAATAATAACAATAAAATGAGAAAGGAAAGCTCACGAAGGCAAAAGTAGTTTCGTAGTTTTTTCACCAATGGATCTGTGAGAGATGTACCATTTGTCATATTAGAAGCACAAAGTCTTCTAGATACAGCAATTCCACGAACAGCATGAACAATTACAAACACAAAGTCTTGTAGATCATTCAACAATAGTTACTCAAACATAAATGTAAATTCAAATAAAGAATGTAACACAAAGTTTACATAAATTTATTCAAAGCCCTTCAGATCTCATCTACTAATCACTACCAATATGATCAATCCACAAGATTATCGATTCCAACACAAAGTCTAGTATGCGATTCTCTTCTTTATTGATCAGATTTTCATTCGCAAACATGAACACAAAGTTTCACAAATCTGCTTCAAAAAGGGCAGCACTTCGTTGCAAAATACTAAAGGTCAAGATTACAATAGAAATCCCTCTTATTTATAAAAGAGAGGGAAGAGCAAATCTAGGAAATTAGCTAAGTAAAATTAGGAGAGTTAGGTGAGCTAATTTAGGAAAATCTCACCTAACTTTGACTAAGTCAAAATGTTGTCCATCTTTGTGGGGAAACACCTCATATTTTACGTGTAATTACATTTGCTAAAAAGACATTTAAGATGTTAAAAACTATTTACAAGATACATAAAGGGAAGCATCAAAAAGTTCAACACTAGAGATCAACAGTCTTCATGGTTCCTTGCTTTGGGCACGAAAGTCTTCATACTTCTTCTTGGTCTCCTATATGAACGCATCATCTAGGCCAACTGTGCAATCTACAAGGGTGTGAACTCTTGTGATCAAGCTTCTGGCAGATGAATGGATTTTCTTGAACCTGCGAAGATGCGTCTTGAGATTATCAATGGTCAATCGTGTATCACAAATGACATGCATTGAGGCTTTGGAAAAGCTGGCATCCTCCACTTGCTGCGTGACGGCTTCTTTGTAGATCTAGGATAGTTCACTAAATCAAAAGATGTCACCTTCAAGATCACTTGACGAAATCTAGAGAGAAACTACAAGGATGGTGAATCAACAAGCGTTAGCAAAAAAAGTAGCATTGGGAAGCGTGAAGCAAGCAAACAATGTTGAGCAAGCGTGAAACGAGCGATTAGGCATGCAAAACGGAGTGGGAGCGAAGAAACGGTGTTCGGAGCAAAAATGGAGTGATTTGGAAGTGTTTAAGGCAAAAACTGCCATTGTGTAGGAGTGTTGAAAATCAGCACTTCTACACTTAGAGAGATGATTTCATATGTTACATGTTGGAAGATCTGCATTTCATGCACAAGTGCTGAAAAACAGCAATCTGGCATGTTTTGGAAGGAAATTGTATTTTGTGTAAAAGCACTAAAGAAAACAGCGTTTCAACATATCACATGTCAAAGCGATAAAAAACACAGCGCTTTAACATATCACATGTCAAAGCAATAAAAAATAGTGCTTCTGCATGAAATATGTAAGAGCGGTAAAAATCAGAGCTTTTACATGTGACTTGAGTTTTGAGATGTAGAAGCGCTAAAAAACCCCGCTCCTACATGTGCCAGAAAATGACTAAGGCATGAAATATGTAAGAGCGCTAAAAATCAAAGCTTTTACATGTGACTTGAGTTTTGAGATGTAGAAGCGCTAAAAAACCCTGCTCCTACATGTCCCAGAAAATGACTAAGGCATGAAATATGTAAGAGCACTAAAAATCAGAGCTTTTACGTGTGACTTGAGTTTTGAGATGTAGAAGCGCTAAAAAACCCCGCTCCTACATGTGCCAGAAAATGATTAAGGCATGAAATATGTAAGAGCGCTAAAAATCAGCGCTTATGCACAAAAGACTGACTTTGACAAAAATGCACAAGCGCTGATTTTTAGCACTCATGCACAAAAGACTAAACTTTGACAAAAATGCACAAGCACTGATTTTTAGCACTTGTGCACAAAAGACTGAATTTGACAAAAATGCACAAGCGCTGATTTTTTAGCGCTTGTGCACAAAAGACTGAACTTTGACAAAAATGCACAAGCGTCGACTTTTAGCACTTGTGCACAAAAGACTGAAGTTGACAAAAATGCACAAACATTGATTTTTAGCACTTGTGCACAAGAGATTGAACTTCGACAAAAATACACAAGCGCTGATTTTTAGCGCTTGTGCACAAAAGACTGAATTTGACAAAAATGCACAAGCGCTGATTTTTAGCACTTGTGCACTTTAAGGACTTAGAAAATTTTCAAACTCAACATGTAGGAGTGCTGAAAATCAGCGCTCCTATACTTTTGCCAATTTTCACAACTCCCAAAGGCTGGAAGCTGACGAAGATGCTTGTTTCGAAGCTCTTCGAAAGACGGACAGGGTAGGACACTCAAACGGACTGTTTGAGATTTTGGAATGCACTTTGAGGTGAGATTTTGGAACGCACTTTGAAGTGGATTGGAATTCGCCTCATTTTGTGTGCTTGAACATCACGAACCTATGAAACAGACAAGTTTCGTAGGGGGGTTATCCGTGAATCGAGCACTGCTAGATTCTACAATAACACAACCAATGAAAAAAGGGAGAGCTCATTCAAGGCTCTCAAGGATCTCAACAAGGAAGATTATATCTTGGGAAGCAATAACATCCTAAAAATTCCTTGGAGAAGACTATATACAATCATTGTTGTTCCAACAAGTAATGGAGGTGCCATTGCCACCCACCAAGACCCAAGGATCCCATCATACTAACAATCTAGGGTGTGACCATCCAAGAGGAGGAGAATCATGAATGACAGCCCTACAATGCCTAATAACTGCCCAATTGTTTTCTTTCCTAGTAGAAACAACCTAAATATGAGCTTGTCAAAGCTCTTCCCCTTGCGATCGTGTGATATCTACAATTACATCAATCTAGATTTTTGCAAAAGGGACAAGAGTTTTCTTTTTTTCTCAAAAGAGCTTGCAAACACTCACCTACGATCTTGAATTGAATGACAACGGTGTTGTCTAGAAGTGTCCAAGCGTTGCTAGGGGAAATATCATTCAAGTCCAAAGATTCAAGCAACAACACGTGACCTGCATGTAAGGGATCAGCTAGTTTAGGGAGGTCAGGGACACAAAAGTTTAGTGCCTTAATTCAGCAAGCCTTTTTCTTTTGCAAAATTTGCTTGGATATCCATTTCCAAAATTAGAGGTGCTTTCTTCCCCTTAACCACATGTACCCACAAATTTTGTTCGTCAATTTATTTATGAATAATTGTGGTTTCTTGTAGAAGGTGTTTGTGCTAATTGGCAACCTCTAAATACTTGCTTTTAATTTCTAAAACACTTCATTAAGTTGTATTCATAGAGAATCAATTGGAGTGGACAAGGTCTATTAAGTGTACAAACCCGTGCTATCAAATCAACAATAATATTATCTTTCTCCTACTGTTGTGTCTGGAAGAGCAACAAGAGCATGAATTTCAAAAGGTAAAGCCCCAATTCATGATACCTCACTAGAAATGCTGATATATTTCACCTAAGTTGTCAAGTTCTTCATTTTACCCCCCATACCCGAGTGGATTTGGATTAGGTGTGGGTTCGAGGCAGGTCCAGCCCTAAGTACACCCAAGGTTCCGCTTGAGGCGCCTGGGTGGAACCCTAGGCGTACCCAAGATGTACCCAATCAAACCCGTGCGAACTTGTTCCTCAGGCTGCAATTTCAAAGCCAAACACACTCTAAAAAAACTTTTAAAATATAAAAAACAAATTAAAATGCCTTGGTCACCCTAAAAGTGACATGTAATATGCTTTTCAACTCATTTCACAAACACAAAAGGCCACAAACAACATTTTTTGCCTCCAAGCTACCATTGTTGGGTTTTGAAGTTTAGTATCATTTTTTTTTTAGGTGAGCTATGGAAGAGTTAGACCTACAACAAGGGATAAATAGTTGCACAAAGAAGATCTAACCATCAAAGGTGAATATAGCTTTCATTTTTTTCAAGTTTTCAATAATTTTTTGAAGATTTTTCAAGTTTTTTTTTTGGTAAGTTCTAAAAAAATATTAAAACTTTTTATGCATAATAAGTGGTTATAATACCAATTTTTTTAAAAACAATTAGTTGTGTTGTTAATTTGTAATGTTTTTTATTTTAAGTTCATACAGAATGGCTAGTAGTTCTAGTTCAATTGGCTCAGATGTAGAGAGTCAATTGAAATATTATGCATCGTCACCTCTTTAGTGACATAGGACAATGATTCAACAACTTATTGGTGGTGGGGATTATGTTTGATGTTGTAGCCAATGTGGAACTCGATATAAGAGCTCGTACTTACAAGTGATAGCTCACTTATGCGCTATTCCTTTACAATGAATAAAAATTTGCCCTAAGCCAAATAAAAAAAGGTTGTCAAAACACCAAATATTGGCTTATATTAAAGAACAAGAGGAGGCTAAAATGGCATATAATAAATTAAAGGCTATTGCACATCCTCTTGCCAAGAGAAGCTTGCAAAGGCCTCCTAGTGGCTTATCACAACCAGTTGGCCCACATCCTTTCATGCCAATGCCACAATCTTCTAAACGAGATAATGTTTTGGTTTCATGAAAAAGAGGCCCATAGGAGAATGCCTTCAAAAATGAAGCGAGGGAGAATGCAGATCAGAGCATTGATCGTTGCATTTATGGAAATGGGCTTCCTTTCAACCTTGTTAGATCACCTGACTAACGGGAAATGGTAATGGCCATTTCCAATACAACTTCTGATTATGTTAGTCCTGGGTATGAAAAGGTGTGCACCACCTTATTGGCAAAGGAGAAAGGTTCAATAGAGGCATCATTGAGAGTAATCAAGGATACATGGCTCAAAACAGGTATGCCTATCATTTTTGATGGATGGAAAGATTGCAAAAATAGACCATTGATCAATGTTATAGCAGAGTCTCGTAAAGGGCCGATGCTTTTGAAGGCAATGGATTGTGAGGGGAAAATAAAAGATGTAAGTTTTATTGCCAATAAAACTCATAGAATCCATTGAAATGGTGGGGTCTGAAAATGTTTTCCAAGTCATAACGGACGTAGGGCAGTTGGGTCTATAGTGGAGGGTACATATAGTCACATTTTTTGGACACCATGTGTAGTCCACTCACTCAATTCGATATTGCAAAATATTGGCACACAAATTGAGTGGGACAAACAAATCTACATGAAGGGCAAGGAGATCAAATGTTTGTGACTAATCATCATATGTTACAAGGCATCTTCAAAACCTTCTCCAAGTTGGAGTTGTTGAAGGTAATTAAAATTTGATTTTTTAATATATTTTTTAATTTTTTATTGTTGATTTGTGACATGTATTTTTTTTATACCATGTTAAGTTGCTGAAACTCGATTTGCATCTCACCCAATCGTCTTAAGACTTGTGAAGGTGCGAGAGGCCTTGAGTTCTATGATCATCAACATCCTATGGAGTGTATGGAGGCAATCAAGCACAAAAAGAGTGCAAAAAGTAAAAGCATTGATCTTAGATGATGAGTGGTGGGTTTGTGTGGATTATGTTTTGAATTTCATCGAGCCCATCATGAGCATGATTAGGTATGTTGATATTGATCGCCCATGTTTGAGTGAAATTTATGTGGCATGGATTCCATGGTGGAGAAAATAAGATCAATAATAGAAGCAAAGGAACATGACCGAACGGAAACATTTTTCAAAACTGTGCAAAAGATTAGTGTTGATCGTTGGAAAAAGATGACCACCCCTTTACATCTCTTAGCATTTGCTTTTTCACCAAAGTATTATAGCAAAGAGATACTTTCATTTCTGAGGAGGGTGCCACCATATAGGGATGGGGAGATTGCTGCTAGCTATAAGGCTACATTTAGAAAGATACTTTCAGATGAAGACATCCAAAGTATTTCCTTGAGCAAGTTTGGCCACTTCATATCTTCAAAACATTATGGTGTTTCTACTCTTCTAGACAAATATAGGAAAAGTGTTGATGAGTGGCAGTATCTACATGGTCAAGGCCCCACTTACTTGCAGCCTCTTGTAATTAAAATACTCTCCCAAGTATGTATCTTTTTATTTATTTATTTTTTTGTTTTTCATTCAATGCTATTATGCTATATATTATATTTTTATTTTATAATAATATAATTTTATAATTTATATTTGAAGTTTTGAATGTATAAAATTAAATATTAAATGTTGTATTCAAAATCAACAAGTTTCAAGTTCTTCTTCAGCTGAGTGGAATTGGAGTACATACTCCTTCATCCGCTCGGTCAAGCGCAATTGTTTGGGTGCAAAAAAGGCAGAGGATTTGGTCTATATACACTCCAATCTTTGTCTCTTGTCACATAAGAAACCTAAATACAGTGAGGATGTGACAAAGAATTGGGATCTAACCCCTAAGTGTGCTGATATAAATGGTATAGTTGCACAGCTTGCCAAAGTCTCTATAGATGAGGCAACTGCTGCACTTGACACACCTAGTGGGGGTGGCCATCCAATTGATTGTGGTTCAAATGAAATTGAACCAGGTGTTGACCTTGATGCTTTTGATGAAGACAAATATGAAGACTAACAAATATTGATTGTAATTTGAATTTTCAATGTGTAATGACATTTTGAGACTTGAGTATTTATATTTTTGCAAATTATGAATGAGGTATTTAAATATTCTATTTATTGGCAATAATGTCTTATGAGTATCATTGTTCTTATGACTTATAATTATATTTATAATTTTGAACATGTGATATATATATGTATACTCCCATATCCGTACCCAAGGAAAAAACAAATTGCCATACTGCCATACCCATACCCATATTTGCACCCATACCCGAATCGGTAACTTAGTATTTCACCTTGCGATGGCAATGAGTTAAACATTTCAGTTTGGGAGTCAACACCTTGTGATATATTGTAGCTCTAAAGCTGAAATGATTTATGTCTGCCCTCGCTGCCTGGGACACCAAAGATCCCATGCCACTAAAATCTTTGGGATTCCATGAGCTGCAGATTTACTGGTTATTTGGTGAAAAAGACCTAGCCGCAAATTGCTCCTGTAAAGCCCCATGTGACGTAGCAATTTGTGAGTCCTTCAGTAATTTCCGGATTGTTGTACCCAAAACCAGAATTTTTGCTTCATCAAGGCATTTTGTTTAAAGAGTCTAAATCTTGCTAAAATGATGTCAAGTATAGTTTTTGGGCAATATCAAGCATGGAGTTTTGTCAATAGTTTGTCAGTCAAAGGCACCATTTCATTGATCAGAACCTGAATCAAAGACTCAGAACGGAGCATTTCATGATGGAGGAGCGTTTCGCGATAGCATTTCACGTTGCACATGGTCATTTCAGTGGTCCAAGACGGAGTTTTTAGTGATTAAATTATGAGGATTTCTCAGAGAAAAGCAAGAAAGCGCACCTGTAGCCCAGGGGCGCCCTTCTTTTTGAAGGTCAAGATCTTGTTGAAAGTACTCATAAATACAGTCAAACTCTTCAGAATTAGTCTGCCTATCTGATGAGCTATCCAGCGAGGCTATCCGAAACCCGTAACTCCGACAACTGGCGACAGAAGTTGAAATTTCCAAAGTTCTACATTGCAGAAACTTGTCCTTTTCCAATAAAAGCGCGCCTGTAGCTTGAGGGCGCCCTTCTTAAAGGAGGTTTGGATTTTGGTTTTTTTGATGACTGATGCAGTCAATCTCTTCACGACTAGTATGCTCGTCCAACGAGCTATCAAATGCAGTCATCCGAGTCCTAGAGCTCCGGTAGCCGACGTCTGAAGATAAGCTTATAATGGAGATTTCACATCCTAGAGCTTCTTCGTTGCGTTTCCAGTGCAACTATAGCTCAGGGGCGCTTTTCAAAATGCCCCTTAAGATGATCCAGTTTGCTGACGAGGTATTCCTGACATCAGTACTACTCTAGTCCAGCTTCGCAACGCACCAAGTTGTCTGTTGATTTGACATTCTGAAAGATCGTGGCAGAGTTTCTACCAAGCACGTAAATAAGCGGGCGGACTGGCATAAAATTTTCATTGTATTTCTATAGGCCAGAGGCGCCTAGCCTTTAGGCCTGTCAGATGAAGTTGTTCGCTTTCAAAGTCTTCACGGGATTCAAGCGTAATTACTTCAGCTATCCAACAAGCCTAGCCGTCAGCCTTCGGGATTTGGCAGACGCTCGTACGTGCGAGGTCTTTGACGAAGTGTTGAAAAGTGAAGACATTCGGAAAATGGCATGGAGCGTATATTTTAAATAAAATACGCACTTGCATTTTTGAGGTCTTAGAAGCAGTTTTCTTGCTTCGTCACCTTTAGAGATGTCTCTTGTAAGTCCTTCCGGCTACGCGTTGAGACAGACAGTGCTCGAATCGGGTTATCCCAGCTCTCGGTATCGGAGGACAAAGTAGGGTACTTGGATGAAAGTTCAACTTTGGTCAAAATGGTGTCAGTGCAACTGTAGCTCAGGGGCGCTTTTACTTTTCAGGCCCTTAATGCACTTTTCAGATGCCATGCGTATATCCGTTGGATGCAGAATGCTTCTAGTCACGCAGTGAACTTGGTTACCTGTCAGCAGGGTTCACCGTTCGCCGTCAGCAACTATTTGAAGTATCAGATGGCAGTTTAGGAAAATGGTTAAGTCTGGCACCTGTAAATGAATTTAATCAAAGGCGCCTAATTTTTTGAGGTGTTAAATGATGGATTTTGCAGTGATAACTCCCAGTAGACATTTCTTCTTTGCTCAGCAAGCTTCGCATTCAATTCATCAGCTCGGTCTCAGCATCATCCGGTCACCCGGAAATCAGTGTCGAAGATGGCCAGTCGTAACTTTGTCGTCAGCTATAAAATAGGAAGTTAATAAAAAGTGCAATATCTTGAGCAAATGGATGCCTATGAGCTCAAATGATGACTTTTTGGAATCAATGAAGTCTAATGGTGAATCCTAAAGCTTCGTTTGAATTGTCAATTGAAGTTAGATAATTTTTAATATTTATTTTGCATTAAATGGTGAATTTCTATAATTGGCGCCTTTGCAAATTGCATAATGAATATTTTATTATTCAAACTTCGAGTCAGTGGCAGTGAAACTGAAAGGGGTCCAATTAGAAGGCGTCTATTTCAGTCAGGGTTTTTGATCTTGCAGTTCATAAGATGGTGCGAATTTTCTTTATTTAAGTAAATTCGCCATCTTCATTTATTATTCACCAAGCTTGAAGAGAAATTCATATTTTTAAAGAGAAATCCATATTTTCAAACAAAATTCGTTTTTCTTCAAGCCAAAGGCGTGTTTTTCAAGAAAAATTCATATTTCTTCAAAGCAAAGACGTATCTTCAAGGCAAATTCGTAATTCTCAAGTAAAGGCGAATTTTAGCAAGCAAAGGCGAATTCTTTATCTATTTGCAAAGGCGATTTCTCCAATCACATTCTTTTGCAGGTTAAAAGTTCACTTTTTCAGCAATTTGAAGAATTCAAGGGCGATTTTCATTGAAGAAGAGCATACAAAAAACGTCTTTTTCCTCCTTGATTCTCAAATTTTTCTCAGATTTCAATTCGCATGTTCCTGAAATTGGCAAAATTCGACAAGTCTCAGCATCTGGATCATTTCTATATAGCTTCCTCGAATTAAAATCATGCATTTGATTTTTCAAGAATTTTTAACTCCAGAGCATTCGTTCTCGAGTTTCTAATTTTCTCAACTAAAAACTCTTTGCATGGTCGAGTAGAAGTTAGATTTTCGCATATTTGATGTTCTGGGTTGTCTTAGAATTTTTTTCTGAACAAAACCCATATCTTAGAATTTTTCGTGAAAATTGCTCTCCGATAGGCTATTTTTAGCCTCAGCAGGGTATTTTTAGCTTTCCAGAAATCTTGTCAAAATACAGCCGTGTTCACAATCAACAGGCAAGTTTTTCAGAGTGCAGTTCACGTAGACTAAATTTAAGACCAAATCGGTCTTAATTCGCGATTTCATCAGAAAAGTTGAGACCGATTTGTATCAAGTGCTTTCAGAGGGTTGATACCGCTGGAATTTTGCGTGTGCAGCAAGTTCATTTGCATTTCTCACAAACAGAGTGTGCGCAGTCAAATCTCGCAGTTTCGTCATGCAAAAGTGTCAGAAGCATCAAGCTGCAAAGGAGATAGTCGCCATCACTTCAGTTACGGAGCCGCCAAAGTTATGAGTCAGTGAAATGCTAGTTTGAGTGTGCAAAGATTGCTCAAGTTGCTGATATTCAAATGCTGATGCAGTTAACAATCTCGTTGAGGGATTGCTTGCTTGAGATCACGATCAGTAGACTTCAGTTCCTACCTCTCAGAATAGACTTTATACACAGGAGTTAACTTGGCGTTACCCTTTCAAGTTAACTCATTGTTTCATCACATGCATATCTATTCTGAGATTAGCTTTATTTACTTGGGGTTTCATTTAGGATTTTCGTTAACTGATGGTAGTGTTCCAGTTAACATGCTTTCAATAAGGACGTGCATGCTTGCACAATTGTCCATTTTTAGATTAGATGTTTCGGTTAACCGATGGTAGTTTTCCAGTTAACTGTACAGTTTACTTTATTAGGGCTTAGCAATAAAATCTTGCATGCATTGCAAGACTGTAGTTGACTCAAGGTGATTTTAGGGTTCCCTACACCTTTTGATGTCTATAAATAAGAGCTTTTGCTCATTTGTACATAACTTTTGCACGAGAGAGAAATATATGCTGTGCCTACCTTGCCCTCAATATTGCTCTTTTTGTATTTGTTCATGTGTTTTCACTATTATGATGAATTGTTATGCCACATAGGGTTTCATGCAATTGTGATGGTGAATTCTTTCCTTAGTTAGATAAAATCTGTTTTGTGTTCAATAAGCTTGTTCAGATTGAGATGATAGTTGTGCCACCTTGCCTTCAAGTAGAGAATCTGCGCTTGGTTATCGTGCGTTGTTGTGAACAATAAACTTATTCGGATTGAGCTAATAGTTGTGCCACTTCTTCCGCCTTCCAATAAAAGATTGAGAATGCCACCTTGTTCTTAGTTTATCGTGTGATGTTGTTTCCAATAAACGTGTTTAGATTGAGTTGATAGATGTGCCACCTTGCCTTCAAGTTGAGAATCTACACTCGTTTATCGTCTGATAGTCAAACCTTGCTCCGTTTCCTCATGCTCTGTTTTCTTGAGGAGACTGGATAGAATTTAAGCAATTAAGTTTAGTTGTAGTTAGTAAATCTGCAAAACCAGAAAATACTCAGCTGCAACGTATATAGTTTTTGAGAAAGCCTTGTACCTCTACAGCTGAAACAAAAAGACAGGATATAGTTTAGTTTATTTCCATTTGCAAGTACTTTTGTCAAGCACAACGAGGGAGCTTCCCCTCCTAATTTGAAGAGCACTCATTGCGTAGTGTGCATAGCTGTCCGTACCAACTCTTACTCCAGAGGTGCTAGTTGTCACGCCAACACGGATCCTCACGCATGTCCTAGCAGCTGCAGAAAGGGAAGTGACCTAACACCCTCACAAACCACAAATTCATTTGGAAATTTACCCTTGTTTTCATGGCAGTAAATAGTAAATGCATCCACTAACAAAAACCCTCCCGCAACAAGGAAATCTTCCCATGACCTACAATAGGCAAAAAAGAGATCCACACATGACATGAAAATTCGTAGAAGATATCTCAGTTCCTCCACTCCACATGAAAATCTGAAAATCCTCCCACAAAAATCAGATGTAGATGGCAGCCATGGAACATTACTGACTTAGGCAATTCGTGCATTGGAATATTCAAGCTGATTATGAATTAGGACAGTTTTGCAATACTGACAGATCCGTTTGTGCAAGTTGTGATTCCACTTTCCATAGGCATGGTTGTCATTTGCCAGTGGCAATTTCAACCTACCAAGTGGTTGTTTTGCCAAAAATTGACAACACATACAGGGATAGCCACAATGTCACTTCCAATTCCCAACAGTTGGGAGTCCTTTATTGCATAAAAGGACACTTCCTGCACTTGCTTAAAAAAAGAGGACTTGACAATTGTAAGGCAAGAGTGTAAGAAGTGAATTTAATTATTTGTATGTTGAATAAGTTGTGAGGCAACAGAGAATTGAAAGAAGTGTAATAACAGTGCATTGTCATAAGCACACACCATACCATGCTCTTTGTAGTTGCCTAAGTTAAAGGGAGGAGAACTGATCAATTGGCATGTCCAAGCTAGTTTTTTTTACACCAGAGTTGCTAGGGGAAAATCCTTTGTGTTCATGGTATTTCAGTGCATTTCCATAAGCACACTCCATACCATGCTCTTTGTAGTTACCCAAGTTGAAGGGAGGGGAAGTGATTAATTGACATGTCCAAGCTAGTTTTTCTTACAACAGAGTTGCTAGGGGAAAATCTTTTGTTTTTCTTATAACAGGCTCGCATAGATTTGCATGAATGAAAATCTAAGAGTCCCTTTGCATGCCATGCTCCTTTAGTAGGAAAAGGCTTCCACTTTTGCATACCAACTAAACAACCTACATGCATATCTTGGTTTTCTTGGATAGTAGGCAAACCTTGTATGTTGTTGGTTTTGCCGAGTATGGCCAAATATTGAAGGTTTAAAAGTCTGTATCATTCATGCCAAAGAATACTAGTAGTATTGTCTATAGCTAACACATGCAAATTAGTTGTAGCATGATCAACAAGTTTGTACAACACACCTTGCCCAATACCTAGGGCAACCACTCTGTCCAGTTAGGATTGCACTTCTTTCCACAAAAATTCACTTGTTTGTTAGGATTGTGCATAAGCTAACTGATGGACAACAATTTTTTGTCCATTTCAGGAACATACTTCACATTACAAACAACAAATTTAACAGCATCAATTAGAACAATTATAACATCGCCTATCCCTTCAACTGCTTGTGATCTTCCATCACCTAGTGAAACAAAATCCAATGTCTGGAATTAAGAATAAATTTGACATACTAGTTATTCGAACACCCGAAGTGTGGATGTGCCAAAATCAAAGCAACAGCAACTGATATCAGCACTGTCTCTCGAGGATGCCATGAATGCATCTTCCTTTGAAACATGCTCTACCTCTACAGCCACCACATTTGCCTCAACTCATCATTTTTTATTACGGGATATGTCATATTGTCTTTTTTGGCAATTCTTCTTTACATGTTTAAATTTACAACAATAATAGAACTTCACTCTTCTTTGTGGTTGTGAAGTGGAAGAAGAGAGAAATTCTTGTCTTTTACCTTGTACTGTTCATCAAATAGAGTCTTTGAATTTCCAGAAGCAGATTAACCCATCTGTGTTTCCCTACAATTTTTTTGCAACATGTATGTGTTGATTTTATCAAAAGTCAAAGTTTGATTTTCGGCCAACAAGTTTAATGACTCATAGGAGGATGGCAAGCTATTGATGATCAAACCCACCATTTCATCATCATCCACCTTTTTCTTTACAGTGGTGAGTTGATCCCTTAAATCATTCATTATAAATAGGTGCTTTGACAAAGATCCACACTCATTGAGTTTGGTAGAAAACAACAAATTCTTCAGATATAAAACCCAGTCTCTTTCAGAAGTATGGTACTTTTTTTTCAAATTATTCCACAGTTCACCTGCAAAGGTAGCAAGAGACCTTAGAAATTAGGTCCTTAAACATGGACGGTTTTAAAAACAACAAGACTTCCCTAAGACACTTTTCATAATCCTCAAGGTTTATTGCAGATCTGGTTTCATTGTTTAACATTATTTGAGCACATAATATTAAATTTTCCACAATTAGTTTACATTACTCCAGCCATTTGCAAAACAAAAACTTGAATGATACTTCAGCCCCTTTTAAAGGCTCACAAAATTTTCAAAATAGATCCTAAACACATAAATCAACTACCTTTTCGAAAAAGGTAAAGAAATTTTTCTCAGACTAACTGTTTGTATTTGCAGGTGTTCCACAGTCCATTTATGATTTTTACAGACCACATATGAAAGTTTTGTACAGACCAGAAATAGTTATTTACAGACGAGACATAACCACCTTAATTCTACTAAACACTTACAAATCACACACACAAATTTGATTTAAAAATGCAACTGGAAATGAATTGTTCTGGCCACCACAACTGCAAATGACTGCAAGTGTGTTGCCCTCTTTTATTTAAATGTGTGCCCTCGTTTTCAAGCGCCTTTTTCAGAAGCATGCCCTCAACTCAAACAACAAATAACTATCCTTCTGCCCATGTGCAACTATTTTTGGTTGTAATTAGATGCATTCTGGTTGCAATTTGTTATTGTGATTTTTAGGCATAATTTTAGAAGGTCACAATTTCAAACAACTTCCTTCGATTGGAGTTTGCAGTGTCTTATTTCAGACAGCAATAACTGGTATTTCTTTCAATGTTTTATGAATACGACTATTTCCCTCACGATTTTACCTTCATACAATCGGGTTTATGACTTCACACGATTTGTTTCATGACTTCTATCACGCCTAATTCTCTAGCATTCCCTCTTCGTTCGTTTCCTTCATACAAATTTCAGGTCTTCAATTCTTCACACAGGACTTTCTTCTACTGCTTTCTTCTCACCTTTGAATTCTAACGTCTAATGGTCTACCCTTTCTGGACTTCCTCAACTCCATCATGCTATGATACGAATGTTGGTAAGGGTTGAATGAAGAAATGAGATTGAGAGAGCAATAAAGTACTGCACAATGTGTGCGGCCTGTTTATTTATTTGATATATTATGTGGGTTTACAAATCGGTTATAACAAGAATGTGTACAAGAATGTTGGATTAGCATGTTTATATGAACGACCATTATTACATTTATGGAGGTCTATAAAATAATATTTAATAAATTGCTCCCAAGATATTTGCTCGAATGTATCTTTTGTGAATAAGATTACAAATTATGTGTATAATGAAATAGATTGTGAGTTTAAATACAGAGATGTCTTGAAGTAGATTCAGTCCATCTCAAGGACAGAGCCCCACAGTACATCTTCTACAAAAGGTTCTGGTGTTAACTAAACATCAATTAGCAGCTTGTACTTGTTGAAAAGGAGAATCGTAGAAGGAAACGTCATATAGAATTCCCACAAGAAAGAAAACTGAAAAAGGAATGAAAAACGTTGCACCAACCCAAGCGACTAGCAAGCAGAATGCAACTGAAGCCAGCTGGTAAAGTTCATTTGTCTGCAATCCAAACATTAAACAGATCAGTTGCAAACTAATATTTCCTGCAGCTTATTTCAAATATTATAATATATATTCTTTGAATCACACTTCTAGATATTATTCCAATAGAATACTCACTCAAAAGACTGATCATAAATGATCAAGTAATAAAAGGGGTATTCTTATATTATCAAAAGAAGGTTCTACATTTATACTTGAAAAAGTATTTTTCAGTGATTAGAAACCTACCTGTGAAGAGAGTCTCATCATAAGCTTCAAAAGGCGTGGTACAAAAGACCGAGATAATACTTTTGCAGCAGTAAAAAATAAGGACAGCAGAACCAGCCTACAAAAAAGTGGATACAATAATTTGGAAATTGGAAAATATAATGCATCTGATCTATTAGCCTTAAAACTAGGTTAATTTTTTTAATGATTTATTCTCATTTGAATAAGAAACACAGCTTGGTAACAACGAAGGAGGATAATCAGTTTCCTCATTTTGTCTTATCAGAAAGGTTAGACACATAGACCAATTATTATCAAAACACCATGGCACAACAATTGTATAGCATTAGCTATCTTGAAGCAAACATTTGTTCCCTAAGCAGGTCTCCTTTACTAAAAACTGTTCGCTGCTATGCTGACAAAGCTGATCTACACACGTATTGATAGGCTAAGGTGGTTGAGGAACAACCACCTGGCTCTATCACATAGCCCAGTTCTACCAAATAAAATGAGTTGTTGGCTGATGGGACTCATCCACATACTTGTGAAGTGGTGGAGGCTGGGCAGTCAGCCAATGTAGTATTTTCCACAATGATGATGACTAGGGAGATCCATGTTCTGCCATGAAAGGCTCTTGTTCAACCAAGATACCCAACTCGCTCAGGAAATACCATTCCACCACATGTACCTCCAAAAAGAAGAGGATTAGAATTGGTTACCGATTGGGATGAAAGTCCATTTGCATTTTTCCTGTAGAGGAGTCAATTTGCATCTTTTCTGAGACGACTTGAGAAGGATCAAACATCACAGAATTTATCCAGAATTTATAGTTATCTAAATTTTAGATGAAAGAGTATACTTAAGGACCCAACATATAATATATACCAGAATCAGATCTTACTAAGATTGGTATACCTAAGAAGATAATTTGCTGAAGTTATCACCCACTTCTATTAAGGATATATTGTTGTTAAGAAAGAATTACGCATTTAATTCACATTATAAAAGTTATACATGGCTAACCTGACATATTCCAATCTAGTATATCATTCTTTCCACAGTCCCACAGTCATAACTAAGAAATTTCCATGCAGAAAATATAAGAGCATCTATTAATAGAAGGAAATAATGTTTGAACCATCAGCACCTCCCATCTTGAATATTTGGTGAGCAAAGAAGATTCTAGTCTAATTAATCATACTTGCATCAAATGCAGTTTTTTCCTTCACACTATTTACTACTTAGCTTTCTTAAGAAAAAATTGAGGATCACAAACACGTTGGAACGTGTAGCTGCAAAGCTAGCTTTACTACTTGTTTCTCATTTACTGGGCAGAGGAATTCTAAAAGAGGTTTAACATTTATTTGGAAAATATGTGCAGCCTTGGCTGCATAAGACCATCTTAAAATAAACGTTTTAGTTTGGTTAAGAAAGCAATTGTAATATTCAAATACAATAAAGATACCAATGAAAATAGTTAACATAAAATTAACATTGGGATAATAATGGAAAAAAAGGTCATGCAAACTAGAGTAGACACTACTTACGATTTTGTCATGGACATTATCCCTTGCAAAATTCCATTGCCACCCAAAATAGGAAGTAAAGCAAATAATAGTCCAACTGCACAATCCTGTATGTTACAGAATTCACATAACATTAAAATATTGTATATGCCTCCCAATTGTACAGAGTCTAATCAGGCACATCTCAATTTTGCTAAATCATTACAATGTGTCCAAAATCTTATCCATTCAACAATAAGGCTAACTTAAAATTACAGTATCTGAGCAAGTAATTCAAGAGCATAGAACTTGAAATGAGGCACATGTCCCTCACTTGAAGAATTAGAGTTCCAATTGTAACTTGACCATAGGGAGAATTAATAGTATTTTGCTCCATCAAAAACTTTAGGACCTGAAATATAACCATGAAGAATGCTTTATAAGAGAATATACAAGCATACAGGAATCATGAAGTAATAACTTATTTACCATGACATCGCATAAAACATGCCAAAAAAGTCATATATTTTAGGCAAATGAGGACTAGTCTTAAGTAAGGAATTAGAATTCAAGTGCATCATTAACTTGACAGCTTCACTTTAACATTTATAACATCTAACAAAAGCATATGTGGAGAACTCCTATGAAGCCTATTCATTTTCTACGTGAAATATCACCAAACAAAAACAACTGAATATTAAAAATTATGATCAGCAGAAAGCATCGACTATATTTGATAATCATCAATGCAGACTTTTTTGACATAAGTAATGACTTGCAAACGCCCATACACTGTATTTCCAGACAATTTCTAAATAAGCAAGTCTGATATAGATTTCAGTGTTCTATGTGGTCATGCTACAAATATAACCCCTAAATGTAAAATTGACAGGCATAGTGATCAGAATATATTCTGAATAGTTTAGTTATCGAAGATCAATAAAACACAAGAAAAGACAAAAAAATGAAAAAACAAAACAGCCTCACTTAACTCCAAGAGAGTGACTGTTCAGCTACTAAAAAGGAAAAGCAAGAGGTATTTGTTTAGTTCCAATACCCAGAGGCAAGGCATATGAGAGCTGAGAAGGAACATTGGGTGGAATGTTAATCAAGGGAAGAGCCACAGTCCATTGCAGGGAAGTCAATGGTTGATTCCAAAAAGTAGTTTCCCTTGTGTCCTCCTTCACTGGAGTCATATCCACTTTGTAATTGTATTAAAGTCCAATGCCAAGCCCAAGAGGGAACCATTTCTATAGTGGAGTTTTCCCTAAATAGGTTTCTCAGTCTTTCTCTATTGTGTAGTCCATCCAACCATCCAACTGCCAGCAGGTAGTCACTGTATGATTTTTCAAACATTAAAGTGACTTAAACCCTTTGTGAAATTTAAGTAAAAAACTCCTATAACTTTAAACTTTAAAGTTCATAAATTGGACAAAATAGAGAAATTGTCCTTAGAACCACATTTGTGAATGAAAATAATGCTTATTTTCTACTTTAGGATCTTTTTCTAAAGGCTCTGACAGTTAGACTGCAAGAGTTTTCAGTTGGACCAGCATATCCATACCCTTCTCATGCATTGTAGGTTGATTCCATACCTGTGCTAGGAGAGTGTTTCTCATTTGAGTATTTGGAGGACTAGTAAAAATCACACCATTTATCCAATTTGGCTTCTGGTTTTTTATGAGATTATTGATGGCTTTGTGGTACCAAAGTGGCTAAAAATTCTGCAGCCTATTGGTTTTATAAAATTTGCTTCTTGAGACAAATTTAGCTTGGTTTTCTCTGTGCTGCTTCCCATGGTTTGGTTTGTCTTCTTTGACAGAAGCTATGATGTGAAACCACGTATTACCTACATGTGACTTCAAGAGTGTTAATACCAAATGGTTAAAAATTCCAATCCTGTCTGGATTTAAGATTCAAGTCCCCTGTGACACTTACGAATTTGATAATGCTCATTGTCTCAAACTGTCAATTGATCAGATAATTTTATGAATTCATAGGATATTTGTGCAGTCTCCTCTCCTCTTTGGCAACTGCTACTAGTCAATAGACTAATCTATCATAATGCCTAATGAGATAGAAATCACCAAAGAGAACCTTCAAAAATTCACTTCAAGTCCTTACTGGCTCCTGTTCTCTTTCTTCATGCATCTGACAATAGAAATACCACCAACATAATTGGCATAAGTTTCATAGTAGTGAACTTATGTTGTCATTTCACCACTGAGTGTGGCTCTACCTGATATTCAGGGCTCTTTGAAGAAGTAACTTACAGAAAAATCTGTATATAATAGCCACACAATTTGCCTAGTTATCTATGAAAGACATCTTCATTCATTTAACAAATTGGATCCATCCATGAGTTTGAGTCTGTTGCTATTTGAGACCATGCAATGCATAAAAGAAATGAATATGAAAGGATTGTAGGTTGGAACCTCATCATTCTCATACTCTAAATTTCTTTTGGCAAGAAATTCAAAGCTACGATACCATCTGGTCTTAGAAAATAGATCGGGGGTCAACATGGCTATTTAGAATGCTGTGTTAAAAAAATGAAAACTAGTACACTTAACTGAATGAACCAAAAGTGCATAGAGTATGAATAACAAAAAAACCAATAAGTTATTTACAGCTGTAATTTCATACATTGAAACTAGTTGTGTACAGTGTAAATCTGAGAAGAACAGTGAAATACTCTACTGCTTAGAGATCCCAAAAAGTGGCTAGGTAGAGAATGTTCCATTTTATTCATTTCATATACAGGATTCAAATGAAGTAGAAAACAATGGGCAGAATACTGAAGGCACTAGCGGCAATTGAGTGCAGTATTGGCACAAACTCAGAGAATCTAGCGCCATTGCCATTGGCACTATTTGGACTGGAGAAAAATTTGTGCAACCAGTGTTCGTGCTACCATTTGCACTAAAACTAACTTCCTCTCACACTGTGCTTCAGAAGCCAGGGCCAAATGATAAAGTGGAATATTTTTGAGCTGTGAAGGACTTAGTGTCAAAATAATTGCAGAGTCAAAAAGAACTAATCAGAGTTGGTGCTACTATTTGCACTAAAACTAACTTCCTCTCGCACTGTGCTTCAGGAGCCAAGACCAAATGATAAAGTGAAATATTTTTGTGCTGTGGAGGACTTAGTGTCAAAATAATTGCAGAGTCAAACTCAAAGAGTCTAGTGCCATCACCATTGGCACTACAGCACTGACACTGGAGAAAAATTGGTGCAACCAGTGTTGGTGCTACTATTTGCACTAAAACTAACTTCCTCTCGCACTGTACTTCAGAAGCCAGGACCAAATAATAAAGTGGAATATTTTTATACGGTGAAGAATTTAGTGTCAAAATAATTGCAGAATTGAAAAGAATTAATCATTTGGAATGGCATGCTTCTATATCTTGTTTGGACTTTGGACCTCGGTCAGGTATGAAAATCACTCTCAGTGATTCCACACTTCTCAGTAGCTGGTAGAATGAAAATCCCGGACTCAAACAGTAACATTTCGATAACTTCATCTTTGCCTCATGCAAGACAGGTGATGAGCATTTAGAAAAGAGATAATAAGAATATTAATATACATAACCACTATAAAGGTTGTAATGTTTATTCAATGATATTAACTGCTTTCTTCATTCTAAGGTCATATTTGCCTCTTTTCACTGATCTATCAGAAATATTGAAAATAATTAGGACAAAAATTTGAAAAAGATATTTTCTTTAAAATGGATAATATGAAGGATCTACTTCTTTCTTTTCTTTTCTTTGGTGCACTGAGCTTCTACACCTAGAATAAGTCCTTTTGATAAGAAAATATACCACAAGCAATGAATTTGTTTTGCAAATAACAGGAGGAAAAATGAATTCATATAATAGGATGATTTAAACTTGGAGTTGTATAGGAGAGAGCATATTTGTTGCCTATTATGTCTATTACCCTCTATGCTACCTCAATGCAAGGCATCATCCCTTGTGCATTTTCTCTCACTGTTGATATTCATTTCTAAACTATGATCGATGGAATTTTTGGTATGGACAGCAGACGAAAGGGGGAGGAGTTTCCAATACAGCTAAAAAAATGCTCAAATTATTGGGACCAGCAGGGGATAGAAAATTGTACATAAAAATTTTAACAAGAAAAAGAATTGAATATATTAAATTTAACAGGAAGAAAGAAATAACAATTTATTTGGCTCAATTATCTGTTTGAAACATATCTTAAACTTTGAATTATATAATTTCAACCAAAAAACAAACTGTCGAAAAAATTTCATATTATACCAAAAATGAAAAACAATTATAAGTTATGACAGGTCATATTTTCATTTTGTCATGGATGAATAGGAATGAGATATTTTAATTACAATGTTTCAAATTTGCAATGCTCGCTTCACAGATATGGCTATCTTTAGAATGTCCAATGATGCTTAATTTTGCAAAAATTAAGTATCATTACCCATTCTCAACATATACATATTTAGGAAATGGGCATTGCAAATTTGAAACACAATAAATTAAAGTATCTCACATTCCCATTCATGCATAGAAAAAGAAATTTTAATATCTAATATCATAGATTATTATGAAAAATGTAACTGTAACAAGAGTATGTGTTTCAAAATGGAAAAATATAACAATCAGTGTCTGAGCCAGACCAAAATGCTCACCATAGAACAGAAAGCTCCATCATCATACAAACTTGTTGTCTGACCCTTTTCTTTAAGTTTGTATTTCTTTGTGTCCTTTTCCATAAGTATGTGAATTGTTCTTTGTACCCATTATGTGAGCCAAGAAAAAGGGGAGACATCCCTAAAATGGCACCAGGAGGAACTAAAACATCTTGTGGGCAGCTAGGGTATCTACCCTAGTGGTTGGGGACATTAAAGGGGCATTCCACCTTGTCCCCAACCACTCAAAATGTTTAGGAACTTTGAAAATAAACCTTGGAGACAGAGGATGCATCCCTTGGGTACATAGCTTAGAGAAAAACTCAATTTATTTATGTGGATGCATCCCTATGTAAAACTGAAAAGATTACATCACATGTGTTGTGGTGTAATGGTAAAATGGTGCATTCATCAAGAGAGTGACTCAAGTCCAAATCCCCACATCACAATAAGGCAATAAACAACTTGGAAGACATACATGTATGATAAAACATCTAGGCCTAGGGCCTATTCATCCCTACCAGTAGTCTGGGACCATTGATATTCCCAATCACCTTTAACAAAAAAGATGAATAAATTACCACAGCTGTGGATGACATTGATAGGAAGGTACCAACAAACATTCCTTCTGAAGTTTTTGCCCCGCATACCTACAATCGAAAAATCATAAAGCAAACAAGAACCTTCAGTATCAATTGTAATCACTCCTTCATTACAAGCAAAAGTTAAATATATGAAAAAAAAAGATGGACAAATACCACAGCAGTAATGCCACACAAACACATGAAAAGGAAGATCTGGAGCAAACCCCCCAAAACAGCAACAGCTCGAACAACTCGAAGCTGTATAAGAAAAGAAACCACCCAGTTCAGTTAAATCTGTTTATAGAAATGTTTAACTATAAAATTATTCTTAATTTCTAGCTGCCCAATTTTTGGAAGTAGAACATACTATATAGTATAAACCTAAACAGCTTGCCTAATATAAGAAATAGTAGTAACTTTTTTCTCTTTTTTCTCCATAAACCTACAGAGCATGTAAGGAAAGATAATCAAATTTAAAAAGCAGCATGATATGTTTTATTACCTTTGTCGAAGAAAAATCAAGACCCAATGCAAAAAGAAGAAAGACAACACCAAATTGAGCTACTGTCTCCACCTGAAACAAATTCTATCGAATGTAAAGAAAGATGGCCAACAAAATCAGAAAAAAAATTGCTAAAGGAGCAACATACCAGAAAGCACATACATAAATAAGAAAAAGCTGGACCCATAGACAAGGTTTAAAAAATGGCTGCCATAACCATCTAACTATTATAGCACAAGTTCATCCACAGAAAAATGGCATTTCCAAAATCCTATACACAAATAAGATTCTTTGGGCCTAATTGGTGATTCATAGTCATTAATGCTATCTCATCTATGAAGAATCTACAAAACATATCTTCAATACAAATGTCATCGAACAAAATGCACTACATTTTTATTCTGTCTTTTGGGCAAAGAAAGTTGATGTTAATGATAACATTACCATATGTCCAGTTAATTTCCACTTTATTTAATTATTAGTCATAAATGATTTCATGCTTGAGATATTGTCATTAAAACTTAGAAGTTTTCTGCCCAAAATTATTTCACCAATTGTAGACATACTGAGTTATTGACAGTCAGAATACAGGAATCACCAAGAGTCAGGACATCATGAGTTGCAAGCAATTTGTCCATCTCACTAGCCCCACCAAAAATTATAGCTGGCAACATGTAGTTGACAGACTTATCACTTTGCTGTTGAGCTGCATGGTTACGTCCAGTTTAGAATCTATTGATGCCATTTATGAGCTTTTTGGGGGAAGAACTCCTTGTCAATACTTGTTATCAAAAGTTATTATTAAGTTGCAAATTGTAAAGAAACCAACCACAATGCTACTTGTACTATATCAAATGAAATGAAGCACAAACTCCATACACGAGAAAATGTTAATCTCAGAAAAAGACAAACGCGTAGTGCCCATTACATATCAGTACTCCTTTGATGTTATCATTGAAGGAGGTTGATAATAGGGTAACTGTATCTTGTGAGAAAGGTTGGGATGTTCAAGAGGATCTCTCTTTTGAGATAAAGATAAACATCATGTTCTTGCAGAACATCTTTCGCAAGTTTAATTCAAAATCGCATCAATCTTGGCGTATGCATGACAAGATAATAATCAGATTTTTCAATGTTAGTGGCACCATATGAATAGTACACCGGGAAATGATTTGTATACAGTATTTTTGGATAAAAACAAGAAGCAATTTTAGGAGCATTTTTTTTAATATTGATTACTGCTGCGAGAGCAGTTCCACTGACAGATCACAAGCGAATTTCATATGAGAAAACATGAAGACTAGCATCCAAACATTCACAACTGAAGGTGAAATCACACTAAGAAATCACATGTTATGACCCAGGCAAGGTTAGGTGTGATGTTTGATATAATGCCAGATTAGTATGGATTAGCTTATCTAATTAAACAGTCTGTAAGAGCCTCCTTTGTGGTTTTCTTATTTAAATAACTCCTACACATCAGACAAATATATAGATTTGTTCGGTAATCACATTTCAACTAAAGTGACATGGCAGCTTCGGATTGGAGCAGGAAGTGGTCCAACAGAGTTATCAGATGCTTCTCCTTCCTAGTCTGGATACATGTATCTGTGTATTGGATACTCAATAGTCAATACAGATATGGTATTCCCAGATATGGCATGGATAAAGGTTACGTGCAATGTTTGATAGCATGCCTGACTGATATGGATTAGCTTACCTAACTAAACAGTTTGTAAGAGCCTCCCTTGTGGTTTTCTTATTTAAATAACTTGTATACATTAGATATATATATAGATTTGTTCAGTAATCAAATGCCAACTTGTTTTTCTTATTTAATTAACTCTATACGTTAGATAAATATATAGATTTGTTCAGTAAACACATGCCAACTAAAGTGAGATGGCAGGTTAGAATTGGAGCTGGAAGTGGTCCAACAGAGTTATCAGATACTTCTCCCCAGTCTGATACAAGTATCTGCATAATGGATACTCAAATACAGATATGATACTCCCAGATACGGCATGGAGAAAGGTTAGGTGCAATGTTTGATATCATGCCTGATTGGTATGGATTAGCTTATCTAACTAAACCGTTTGTAAGAACTGCCTTCATGGTTTTCTATTTAAATAACTCTTATACATTAGGTAAATATATAGATTTGTTGAGTAATCATGTGCCAACTAAAGTGACATGGCAGCTTATGATTGGAGCAGGAAGTGATCCAATAGAGATGTCAGATACTTCTCCTCCCCCTTCTGGATACTACATATCTGCCTATCAGATACTCAAAACAACTATGATACTCCCCCATATGGCATGGATACTTTATCCAGACATATACATAAATGAGCAGATATTTGAGCCGGATCCAATACATTTGGATATGGCAGAAGACTGTCTGGCATCATATCCTCTTTAGAGTTTATGTAGAAGTAAAATGTTTAAAATTTGAAAAAAAATATATATTAAAAAAACTGCACACACATTATACATAAATCACTAAAGACAAATACACAATATAACAAAATAAATATTGTAAACAAAAATGTAAAAACTAAAATACATATTAATATAAATAAATACTTTTAAAGTTATTTCTATACTCTCAGAAATGTAAACAATTGAATATATGTATATTTCTATAATTGTCATCTCCAGCTGTATCCATATCAGGGAATCTTGAAAATTTGCTGATATGTAAACAATTGCATATATTATATTTCTATAATTGTCATTTCTAGCTGTATCTAAATCAGGGAATCTTGAAAAAATTACTGATACTGTATCAGTTTCCATTCAACTATGGTCCAAAATTTAAGGCACATTTGGCTTTAAGCACATAGAAATCTTCTCATTTATAATCAGCTTAATTTTGTATATGAAAAGATACTTCACAAACATGCAAGCATGCTGTTAAGTATATTGTCTACACCTTAAGAATGTGCCTTGAACTTCGGTGTCATAACAAATCACTTCTAGAAATGTGCTACACATATACAGATAAAACAGCAAACTCTTTGGGTAAACCCTCTCATGCTTAAATCCAAGGCCTGAACTAAATTAAAGAATAGCTCAAGTCTCTTTTACTGTGTATTTTCTGGAGGTGATTGGTTCTTCAACGTCATTAATGTAAATTTTTTATTATCAAAAATTGAGCTGCAGTATAAGATTTACAGCTTACCTGTACCATTTCACTTACAAAGCTCAAACCACCTGGTCCAATAATAGACCCAGCAAGTAAGTACCCTGTAATAACCTGTCAAGATTTTCAAAGCTTGGTCAAAACAAGAAAAACTAGTCGCATATCACTAGATAAAAGCTCATAAACTGCTTATAAAACAAAATCAGCCACCACTGGAACAAATTAGAGAATCATGTCCTTTTAGTCCATAAGGATTTACACCTTGTAAAAGGCATAAGAGACTGACCGGCTGTCCAAACCAAGCAAAGGTAATTCCGCCAACTGCTGCAGAGACAATCACCACCACTAAATCTGAAATGAGCCTGCACCACAGAATATATCATCTGTTACTAATCAAAGCAGTACTCAAAAACCCTAATATGGATGTAAACAACATGATCATGTTTTGGCTAACAGTCCTAGCTCATGACTACTTTAAGAAGGGTGACATTGTACCTGAGGTCCAACTGTAGGACTGGATACTTGGATTTTGGATTGGACATTATAAATATATTATCCTGAAAAATAAACAACCATTAAGCAAACAATTGGAAAGCATTATAAGTTTTGCAAATAAGTATTAGAGTCAGAATTTTGACCAAAGCGAGTAAGATGAAAGCATAAATATGATGTTGTAGCTTCATAATCATCAAAGAACAAACCTTTCTATCTATTAACATTGGTGTATCTTCTGCTCCATTCTCATTGTCCAACTTGAAGACATCGTGAAGTTGGAAAGACCTAGATGTTCCACTGGAAACAACAGAACAAAGAATTCTGTTACATCATGAAGCTTCAAAAGCATGGGCCTTTCACTAATCAGATCAGTATGAATGCTACCAAAAACAAAGCATAAGACACTGGACTTATTTAATCATAAAATAAACAGTGAAGAGCTAGATGAATCTAAGTAGGGCCTCACTTTGTCTCTAGTGTGTCATTTTTCTTGGACTTCTCATGAGTGACTCTGGCTACAGTCTCAAGCACAGCCTGAAATATCAATGCATTTAAAAAATTTAGTAAACAATAACCAGATAAAAAGAGCTGTCTTATATAGTGTCAAGGAAAAGTTTTTTGACAACTGAAAGCATATGCTATAAGAAGTGTCTATTCATACACATACATGAACATGTATTGGTTTTGCTTTGATTTTAGATTATTATTGACAAAGCTTTAAATCATTTCCTTAAAAACACATGCGAAACCAGCATGACTTGTTGGAATAATTTTAATAACTAATATTCACTAGAAGGCTATTTTTGTCAAATTTTTCCCCAAATAAAACCTAGAATCTGATAACATTTGATAATTAAAATTTGTCCCATTTTCTACATAACAATGTTTTATTTAACAATTTGGCAACTTATTATATAAAACATAGATACTCTTAAGAACATAGCAGAAAATTTTTTGATGAAAGTTATAGTGAATTCTTCAATATAGGCATCAAATCTATTCTGTCATGTGCGTGATAAGGAACAATGCCCCATGGCATTAGCAGAATGTCTCCATCAATCAATTTTGTGATCTCGATGCATCCTATTTGGCCTCGTAAAGAGTTTAAATAACATTACACACCATTAAAAATTCCCAATCAAATTAATTATTAGATTTAATGGTTTTTCATGCCGCCATGTAATACAAAGAAGTAATCAATCCTGAGATCCCACAGTTGGTCCGTGTTAGTAGCTCGGCACCTTTTTCATTGGCACAGTGTTATTTTCCATGGCAGGCCCTGCCTTTTTCGAATGATACATTGTTGGGTAGTTATTAATGACCAAAACCATGCGGAATGCTCCTAGGACTTCAAAAAAGGGAAAGCACCTACTTCTCTCAATATTCATGTGCACCGTCCAATCTGCCACCACAAGCTGATCCAACAGCCTGTGAAACACACAACCATTCCTTCATAGGTCCCCATGATGATCCATGGTTGCACAATCTTCAAATCTGTGGTATCACTATGGCCAATCCTCGGCTCTCATCATTTTGGTGGGATCTATTACTCTACCAAAATCAAAATCTTCCATAAAGATCACTCCAGCATTCAAAGCCAGAGAACTTTTGTCCTGCATGATACATGGTGATGGAAATCCACCCATATAGTGCTCCAAAGTGCTGTACTATGCAACAGACTTTAATGGAACTTGTACACGCAGCCTACGCAATAAAGTCCAATCACCGACAAGAGGATTCATGATGTCAAATTTGAAAACACATCACCATCTCCTTGACTAAGCCACAAAATTCAACTTCTATTTTGGAATGAAAATATCATTTGTTGGTGGCATTTCTCTGTAAATACCAGTCAGTGTGCCCATTTGTAGTTTAGATGCAGTTTTTTACAACTGAACTATTGAGCCTAATGTAAAAACAAAGTCTCAGGTTAATTGATGAGCAACTGAGCTTTTGAGCTTGATGCTTGTTCTCAATATTGACCTCCTTAGAGCTACATAAGGGATCCTCTATGCATGTTTCCAAAGGAGATTGTATTCCATGTAATAGTTAAGTGGCAAAGAACTAAATATAAGAAACCATTTACCACAAGATTTTGATTGTTGTCTTTGTTCATTTCTAAATTGTTATGAATGTATACTCCTCTGTTGATTATTGTATCATGAGTTGTTAAGCTTTGCTCTAATTCTAAGGATGTATATGTCTAGCATGAGCCTTTTCCTACGTTATTTGCTTTCTATAGTCTCCTTCCCTTTCCTTGCATTACTTTAGGCTTAGCTTAAGACAAATAAGAAGCCGACCTTCTAATCCTAGAGATTGACTTGCCAGTCACATCCCACACCAACTGGACTTTCCAATTGTTTGTGGTCACGCATAGCGCACTGATTTAGATCAAGACCAAAGACCAAATCAACAAATACTAATTACAATAAGGAATATTGAAAAAGATTCACCAGGAATTTCTAGCTTCTAAAAATCTACCGTTTCTTATAATCAACCCTAAGCTGCATTGCAAGCAATCAAGATGTAGAATACAGGAATAAAGAAGCTATGTGAACCAACAGCTACATAAATAAATAGCATCAGCACAGCATTATAATTACTTTATACAAATTTTGTACTACAATTTATTCCAAACACATTCAAACAGATCACGTATGGACAACTCAGAAAAGGGAGCCTTGATTGCTTCTATTCACCACATTAACAAATGAATTGCCAAAAGAAAAATGCAGGATTTTTCAATAAGACCTTTGTATCTATGTAAACATGTGTGTGCGTTTCATAGCTTTGATTTGCTAGTACAACGTTGAGATAATCATTAATAAATATCACAAGTAAAATCTAAACCTAAGATATTCATGTAATTATGAGAAGATGAAGGAAATATAAGTTAAAACTTTAATTAATCTAGTTGATTTAACTCTGTATTGGGCACCAATTAAAAATAATTCATAAATCAATACTTCACTTCGGAAGTTAGAAAGACACTTGAAATACAAGTGAATAGGTCTGCAATGGTTGATCATGACCATTAATTATAGTTATACTATTATATTACTGTTATATTAATGAATCTCTGTAACATAACATGGCTTCCCTTTTTGAAATGTGTTGCTCTTGAAGCATCATTCAAAACCTTGTCTTTTGATTGACATTGAAACAAATTGTTAAAATCTTGACCTTTTGACCTGAGGATGAAGAGCTAAAATTGCATACACATTCTTGGATTGAAAGGGAGGTAATGAATTTTGTTAAGAACTTGCAAGCTGCAGGAGAAGAATAGGATTATCCTGTATGGTCAACCATCCCTTACAAAATTAACTATGTCATTGCAGACTCGCAATCGTTAACCAATCAGCTCCAAATGGTATAGGCATTTCTTAATGAAGATTACGCATGTATGTTTGACATTTGATTACCTGATTTAATGAAGAGCATTGCATGAATGCTTGACCTTTTGAAATTCATAGTTCCATATTAAACAATTTAACTTTATAGTACTTACATGAGCATGAAAACTTTTATCTAATCACCAACCTTATGTTGATAATCGGTTGTTGAAGTATGATTATATGCGCAATTTTAATTGTCAAACCAGCAAAATGTCAATTGCATTGTGTAAGCTACCAGAATTAATAAGGATTAATACTTTAAAAATGTTAGTTCTTGATACTTAGGCAAAGCGGTAAAAAAAAGAAACTAAAAAAGGTCAGTAATGTTCATGAGTAAGGACAATAAAGAGAGTAAGGATGACAAAGAGGCTTAGTATGGTGGATGGCTATAGATAGATCAGTCCATAGACAAGCATACTTTGATATTCCTTGCCTTTCACATTGGCAATTTGGTTGTTCAACCAACTCAGCACCACAATGTCCCTCCCAATAAGGTGTAAATTGACCTGATTACCCTCCCCAATACAAAGTGTAACATGACTCAAGGGCCCTTCATAATACAGGGTGTAATGTGACTCAAAGATCATTCCCAACAAGTGTTTTATGTCAATCAGTGCTTGAAGGTTGATTACAGTTGCTTTCGTGAAGGCTAATCACAGGGCTCTTCCCAATAAGGAGCATAAATTGAATTTGAATTCCTTCCCAATAAAGGTGTGATCAGTAAGTTCATAAAGGTTGACCAAACAACCGCTTCTCAATACAAAATGTAACAGATTTATTTAGAGAGAGAGAGAGAAAGAGATAAACTGTAAGGCAGAAACTAAAATTTATTTTTCCATAGACCTAAGAGAACTAAATGCAGTCAGAACCAGTCACTATACCTCTTTATGACACCAGAATCATCTTGCTGACATGAGCTGTATTTAAACTGCCAAATCACACTTCTGAAATCTTAAAATCAATAGTTCATGTAAATAGGAATTGTTGGCACATAACCCTGAGAATCTTTCCTGTTCCTTGATGTCTCCTTTATAAAGAGACCATAAAAAATTGTTGTACCCCTAAAAAGGTATTTCAAGTGTTCTTGTTTAAAATAAAAATTGTATTATTATTTTTATTATTTACTTTCAGCATTGGCTGACTAGTTGACTGGAGTCAAAAGGTCATCCGCTATGACTTGAAAATTTTATTCCTGAGGTGGTGTCATCAATAAATAATGATGACACAATTCCAATAAATTGTTAGCCTTTAAACAAACTTGATTTATTGATCCAGATTTTAGGAGCAGTCCAGTGCACAACACTTTAACAGGAATGACATTATAAAGCAGGTAATGTCCAAAATAGTGTATCCACACACAAGGAAAGAACAATATTTGCAAAAACAACAAAGTCGGCAACTTTATTGATATGTGAGGTATGTACAGCAATCTCTAAGAAAAGTTGTGAAGTTATTGTTCTAAATTTTACAGCATGAGGCAGTAGATATGTATATGGGTGTCTGCATAGAAGTAAAAGAGGCACCGCTCAAAGATGAAGTTTTTTGTCTTCCAATGCTTACTGAGAATCTCACAGGCAGAAAGAGTCCAAGACTGCCAACTTGTCAGGACGATAAAATTCTTTTGTTATGGATCTTATTGGCCATAATGGCCACTCGTCAGAGTTAGAACAGACACAGCCTATCTGCTAGTGCAGATGGGTACTGATAGTTTGACCCTGCCCTCTGGGATTTGGCAATTCCTCCGGTCCTTCACAGCATTTAGACCGGGACTCTGTTCTCAGCCATTATTTTTTAAATCAGGATTCTTATACCATCTATAGTCAAAAAGTATGGCCTCAAATGCCATGTAGGCATCTTCTGACCTCTGGAAAGGCCAGAACCTCCTTGTTTACTGTTTAGCCATGAAATGCAAATTATGACTTTGGCATTTTTTCAGGCTTTCTATAAATTTGCCCCTCATATGCTTAAGTCAAACAGAATTGTTGCAGGTAAGTGGACCAAATTTGAAGGTTATCATTTTGAAACTAACTCTTGGTTATACCAAAACTAAAGAGTCATGTGCTTAGCGTGAATGCCCACCTCCTTGCCCAAGACATAAGGCCTCCATTACCAAAAAGGTGATCAATGGAATGGAACACCCTACCATATGTCAAGTATTGTCATACTATGCTGATGAATGTCTCATTGTTATACATAATTGTTGCTTGAGAGCAAGGTTGAGTTCATACTCTAAAAGATCACTCTCTAACTCAAACAGTTGCTGCATATCTAGTAGAGTGATCACCATGGGTAAGTAGAGTCAACACTTCATCTCTTCAAGCACCTTTTGTTGCGCCCTAATCTAATCAAACTTTGGTTTAGCTCCTCCTTTACTTGCTTAATTCAAGGGCTTTGCAATGCAGGATAGGCCCAACACAAACCTCTAATAGAAATTGCCCACACCCAAAAATATTCGAAGGTTCGTGAACTAGGGCAAGCCAATCTCCAATTACTTGAATCTTCTCCGAATCCACTTGCACTCCATCCCCATTAACAATGTAATCCACACATTTTCCTCAATTAACATATAGCTTTTCTCAAGGTGAAGTGTCGAGAACCTGCCAGGCATGTCTGTTATGCTCCATCCATGTTCTATTACAAATGAGTATATCGTCCAATAGACAATCACAAAGAACCTTGTAAAGGATTGGGAAACATCGACCATCATTCTCATGAATGTTTAGGTGCGTTGGTTGACCAAATGAAATATTCAACCACTAAAATAATCCTTCCTTCCCCTTGTATGCTAACTTCCACTCATTTGCTGGCCCAATTGGCAATCAGTAATACTCTGCCTCAAGATCAATGTTGGAGAAGTATTTTGCACCTCAAAGTTGATACAAGATATCATCAATCTATCAGATGTTTGACTATCACTGAAAACTTGTTCCCGCTTGCATGCAAATGCAAATGCAAATGCACATTTTCCAATTGAAGCCTGAAGGGTGTCATAGCTTGGACATTGGTTCAAATGAGATGATGGAAGGTGATTTTGTTCTTTAAGTGGAACCCTAGTCTTGGGAAAAGACAATTCTTGGCATGAAGCCTTGCTGCCTAAAATTGAATCCCACCAAAGAATCCTTTTCAGTGGTTTTGGTGTGGGTTAGGTTGCCTAATCTTCCCCTGCAATTTTGGTTAAACCCTAGCCTAATTGCAATTGAAAATTCCTTGGAAGCAGATTTGGCTCAAGGTCGGAGATCAAAATTGAAAGTAATAATTAGATTATGAGCAGATGGTTTTCAAATACAAATCTTGCTTTGCCCCAGGTCATATGGAAAAAGCTTGCCCAAGGCAAAAGAATAAGAAGGCCAAGCAAGGTTCTTGATGGAAAGGAGTTGAATCTCATCATCAAGATATAACGGTTGATTCTGTTCCTCCTTTGGCACTTTCAAATTGCACCTACAGAGGCCTCTCTCTCAAAATTTTCTTCGTCTCCTACTATGTATGTTTCTTCTTCAAAGCTGGGCCCTAGTATCCCTTGGTCTCAATGTCCTTGAATGATGGACCTCTGCCTCAAAATCCATGGGTGGTGGGCCACCTACCTCTATTTGGGATAAGGATTCCTTTTATTTGGATGGTCAAGTGATCGCAATGGTAGATCCCATTAGACAGACCTTAGTTTTGGTTTGTCCAAATGAATGGATAGTAGTCACAAACAAGAAGTTTTATTCAGGAAGAAAGCTACAAATCATATGGAACTAAGACCCCATAAGAAAAGGGGGGTGGTTACTAATCATAGCCCACAGATTCCCATGTTGAGTCGAGGTTTTAGCTTGTTGTGAGGATTTTGCTGCTTAGGTGTGGTTTTGAAATGATTATTGGAACTATTGTATGACATATTGTCACATAGCCCTTTGGTTAGGGGTTGTTTTTTATTTTATTTTTCAGATCAAATTTGGTCAGCTTTGGAGTGGGTAAGAACTCCATTAGATTCCTCATTTTTACCAATCAAAAAAACATATTGTCAATCTAGGGAATCAAGTACTTGTTATTCATGAAAATTTTGTTCAATGCTTTGTAAGAAATATAGAGTTTCCACCTCCTGTCCTTTTATCATGTCAGCACAATCAAGGTCCCACAAGGTGACACGCTTGGGCAAATACAGGCCTTTTCAATCAGTTTCTCAATCTGACACTTGATCTTAACATTCTTCAAACCTTAGCATTGATACAAGTGCTTCACCTAATAGTGAAGCAACACTCTCATGGATGTCTTAATGATGTTGATGTTGTCTGTTATCATCTAAACCATTGGTTTTAGCTGCATTTGTCTAAATGTTTGCAGGAGGAGTGTTAGCACTCACAATTTATTGTCCTTTTGGGGCTTAACCACAAAAAGAGAAAACTTTCCGATCTGACCAGTCACTTTTCACCATCGGTAGGATCAAAGAGACCTTGGTCTCAATAGCCACCTCTGGTATTCTATGGCATCAATATCCAAAAGCATCGATAACACTCCAAAACATTGACTTGCAGACATTATGGGGCTTCATGTAGAGTTTCCCAAATGAAACATCTCCAACCTCTCAGAGTGCCATACTGCATGGTTCTACATCTTGGAAAGACTTAATCGTTTACAAGAGGCAGCATTGTTAACCAACAGAATGTGTATAGATGAGGATGAGGTGTTGTTAGCAAATTCAACCTCTTGATGATGTTTGAAAAAATCAAATGATTCTGACTACCTCTGTCAGCAATAAAATGCAGAGTGGAAGAGGGCCCTTCCTCTTGAGCTCCTAGGGGGGTCTTAAGTCATGGCAATAATGGAATTGAGATTAGTCTATATGATTTGCTTCCCATTGTCCAACATAGGCAGAAAATGGTGTCCACATTAGACCTACTGCTGAGTCTACACCTAAACCAACAAAGCTTGTCTAGTGCAACATTTTGGTCCAAGTGGCACTTGCTTTTGTGGATTTCGCACCACTTGTCATTTTTCTTTAGCACATTCATATCCATAAAGATCTTTCAAGGAGGATATGATGGTTGGTTGATATGTAATTGCCTTGGAGATTCCAATGGACAATTCATCAACACAAATGTTATGCAAATTAATTACAACTACTTGTAGCAAGTAATAGTTTCCAATGCTCAATAATTTATAGAGGTAAAGGTAGTTTTTTGGGTCACATCAAGTGAGACAACAATTTGGTGTATGAGAAACCCCTTGTCGAAAGCTTGCCAGGGCATCAGTTTACCATCTATCTTATATATTGTTCAAATAGGTGTACATACCCTACCCCACTTTGGACTCAAACTTATGCCTCCTCTGTGTAGGACTTTCATACCTAGTATACCTAGAAAAGTGGTGGGCCTCCCAAAGGTTTGCTTATTGAAGCCATAAGTGCTGTGTGCACAATTTGCTGATGAATTTGAGCAAACTCCTCCATTATCTAGATCCTATTCTTCTTAAGGACTTTGAGACGCAACAGTTGGAAAGGATATCTTGTTCCTTGTTTATATACCATCCAAGGTGATTTGAAATGGCAAGGAAGTTAATATTAAGTGTCACATGTCTCGAAATTGTATTTCCCACAGTATATAGGGCACACAAATACATAACAACATGCTCTGATACCATTTCTTCAGATTTTAGGGGCATTTTGGTGGAGCACACATTAAATGGCTAAGTCTATATGTTATCACAGGAATGACATTAAAGAAGACAATGGAAAAAATTCCAAGAATTCTACAGGTGAGAAAAATTGACCTGTTGATCGGCCACACTGTTGTTAAAGTTGCTTACATCAGGTCCTGCCAAAAATTAAGACAACCGAAGCAACCAGCATCAGTCCAGAATATTCAGAAATAGTGTGCAAGACCTTTTCAATAATTATTATGAAATCAAGATTTGCATATAATGTTTGCATGAATACAATATGAAGTGTGTTCCTTTGAAAGTAAATTTCCCTAGAATGTTTAGAAAAATATAAATTGAGGTGCCTGGCAGACATTGTGTGAAATCTGCTAGAAAAAATCTTAATCTTCCATTAAATAGTCTGAATAGGAAAAGACCAAAAATAATCATTCCATCATAACAGATATATTCTCTCTAGTAAATGAATGTACCAATAATTAATAAATATTCAGGATAGACTTAAAGATATAAAATTCTCCCCGATAAAATGAGAAAATCAATGTTGTGTTAGTCTTCTTCAGTGGCAGGTGCCTTTAATGATTAAAAAGGTTTCTTGTCCTTCTTATCAATGAAAAATGGTTAAGGCTTGACAGAGAAGCAATAGGAGTTGAGAAATAAGGCTATGTAGACCCCTATAGAATCGGATCAATCCTTGACCATGAAGAGACTCCAATGGGATATGCTGCAGTTACCAGAGGTGGGTGTGGCCCAGGTATTACAACTAATTGCAGAAGGAATACCCCCAGCCAAACTGGAGTGCTAAAAGTACTCCCAGAGAGAACACAGTTTACACTGTAAGAAAACACAATTCAAGGCGAACCACACACACTCCTTGAGCACCAAGCTCGCAAAAAATGCAAGTTAGTAGATGCCAGCACTTAACTTGAGCAACTACTTCCACTGGAAAGTATCGGATTCCACTAACAGAGATCCTAGATCTTACAGCAACATATCTCAAACCTTCCTTGTCTTGACCTACAGAGCTTGAGTTCGATGTTTCCTATTTTCAATTTGAATTTAAGGTACAGAGAAAAACTGTCTTAATCTACCATGCGCAGCATGTTTTGGTTATATCCTTCAGCATTATTGTTTTGGGTGTATGTACGGGTTGGCTCAATAAGTTATTAACTTCAGCTTGCACTAATTGTGATTAATGTAGGGAAGCAATGACTATAGATAAACATATTTTGCTGCAACCAACAATCCTATTTCTTCTTCCTCCACCTAGACTTTGAAATTTATAAACATAAATCTTAGATCTTAGAACAACATTCCTTAAAATCCCACAGGGTTGACCAGAAGAGCTCAAATTTTCATGCTTCCTTGTTCGTTTGATTTCTTGGTACAGGAAAAATGGAGGTCACACTACTAAATCCAGCTTGTTGCAGCTCTATACTGCAGTTGCCAGAGCCAGGTTATCCCAAATACCCCGGGTATTACACCTAATTGCAAAAGGATAGCCCCAGCTAAAGTTTAGTGTTGAAAGTGTTCCTAGAGAGAACACAGCTGACTTTGTAAGAAACTATAATTAAAGGCGAAACATGCACACTCCTTGAGCACCAAGCTCACAAAAATTACAAGTTGGTAGACGCCAACAATTAACTTAAGCAATTAATTCCACTGGAAAATTCCAATTGAATTATGGAACTCAACTAACACAGATCTTAGATCGTACAGCAACATATCTCAAACCCCCGTTGTCTTGACCTACAGAGCTCAAGTTTGATGTTTCCTATTTTCCCTTTGAACTTAAGGTACAGAAAAAAAGTAGCTCAATCTGGCATGCCCAGCATGTTTTGGTTGCATCCTTCACCATTATTGTTTTGGGTATACGCAAAAGGAGGCGCCATTCATCTTGCACTAACTGTGATTAATGTATGGAGGCGATTGACCATGGATAAACATATTTTGCTGCAACCAACAGTTCTATTTCTTCTTTCTCCACCTAGACTTCGAAATTTACAAAACATAAATCTAGATCTTACAACAAGATTCCTTAAATTGTCACAGGATTGACCAGCAGAACTCAAATTTTCACGTTTGCTTGGTTTCTTGGTACAGTAAAGATGGAGCTCACACTACTAAATCCAGCTTGTTGCAGCTCTATTCTTCACTTGTTTTCTTTTGGGTACAGGAAATGTGGCCTCAATAAACAATTGACTTCAACTTGCAAGAATTGTGATTAACGTAGACGAGTGATGACAATCACCAGACAAAAAACTATCACTCACCATCTGGCTGATCCTTGTCTGCAAACTCTTTTTCAAGTGCCCTGTCAATTATATCTGCAAAGCTGTCCTCCTTTGAGCCAGGAACGCTGGATGAATTCGTCGCCGCCAATTCATCTTGAATCGCCCTTACTCCAATGCTGCAGAAAATTACAACCGCCAAAACCAGATACAGAGTTCGATTCCCGTCCCTGAAAAACAATCCCATGCCCTCGTTCTCCCCATTCCGGCTTCTGCCGACCTTCATTGCCATTAAAATTTTGTTTTAAAAGAAAAAATCTGCGTGCTAATTATAGCTAATCGCCGAAAACCGATCAAAACCCAATGCAGAAAAAAATCGCCGACAAAGCCACATTTTCGCCGTTACAGTCACAGATGAATGTGTATCTTAACAAACAACGTTACGCACGATGAAAGGTGCAGTGCAGTGCCCCCTCCAGATGTAATATGCTTAAATCTCGATTGGCAGGTCAGTAATTCAAATTTTATAGTTGTGGGTGCCAACACTCGGGCCATGCGCCAGTCCAGATTACGACGACCCTATCTTTACCACAAATTGTTTTGACACATACATACACTACACCACAATTTTTTTTCCCATACACATCGAATTTTTAACCCACATAAATTTACATGCACATTGAATATATGAACACATCATTTTTATACACAGTGACAGAATGCATCACATAAATTATATTATAGAATATGATTATATTTACATGTTTTATTTTCATTAATTCATTAAATATATAATTATATGATTTATATGTAGACATTCATGGGAGAAAAGTTTCTGAATATAATTGTATCTTAATTTTAACATTAATATGAAAGATTGGACTCTATGGTGTATTATCAGAATGAAGATGGAAAAATTTATAATTAGAATCTATCATCAAAGTAAAAATAGAAAAAATTACAATCCAAATCCATCATCGGAATTACTGATTTGGAAGCACTATTGTCAAGATAAAGAAGATGATGTCATAAATTTTCCTCATCGTCACTCTAATGAATTCAAATTACAATCTTTTTTACAATAGGGTGTTGTGGAAACAGAATGGCACTTCATCATGGAATGCCCAGCTTATGAGGATATCCGTACGAAAATAGTTTGAAAGTTGACAATATGCACCAGCGATTTGAGGAAGATAAGATTACCCAAACGGCCAGCGTTCTAGTCAAAATTAATAGTACGAGATCCAACTTGGAAAAGATCATGAAGACAAATTAGGCCTATTTGTCTCGATCCCATAGACTGTTTTGTCTCGTAGATCATTTAAAACTTTCATTCATTCATTCATCCTTCATATGATAAATTACAAATGATCCAAAATATTGATGTTAGAAACTAAAACATGATTATATCCAAAAGCTTTTATTTCACATCATAATAAACTGCAAAACAATTCTATGTACTAATAAACATATATACATTAAATATATTTTAATAGACATCATAGATTACAACTGTATATACGTCATTAATTGTATGCCAGGTGTTTTAGATATATACCTAAAGTGAAATACCTATATTCTGGGGCTTAGTTGGTCCAAAGTGATTGTCAGTAGTTGCGACTTATTCCAAGTATTATGTTGCGTCACATAGGTTGTCACGGACAAGCTGAATTTATAAGTTTCTCACATTGATTTATTTCTTGTAGAAACTACGTAATTCATGTTATTTTTTTATTATTATTTTATTTCATTTCTGCGCTAAGAATTTGTCGCTTATCAACTAACAATTGTCTTCGCTTGTTTGTATTTTTTTTGCCAAATGGCATTAAAGCATGCAATTATATTAATTTTCATTTATTTAAATGAAGATTGCATTTCTATCTTAATAAAATATAAAATATAAAATATACTATTCTTATTAATGGCATGAAATTCTGGAAAGTTTATTTTTATTTTATTTTTTCAAACATTTGACTCACATATTTCTTTATTGGCAAGTAGGCTAATTGAGTGCAATTTTGTAATGGTGAGCAAATATGACATCAAGGCTTTAAAAAAGTCGTGTATATTGTATTCTAGGGATTAAAAAACACATTAGTTTAATTAGATGTCTTTTGGAATAATTGTGATTAGTAAATAAATCTTAAATCGATTAAATAGTTGATTTGAAAAATTAAACATTGATTTATTTTAGATGTAATTTTATTCATTTGATTTTTGAATTGATTAATATAGATATAATTGAGTTCAAATTTTAATGTAAAATATAGACACAAGCAAGGGATTTAGATTGGTAATATTTATGGTGGAATCACATCTATAATTTAGTCTAACTAGCATGATAGTGTTTGATGTTTGAAATCCTATCTTATATATTTGTGAATCTTTGTAATCAATTTGTTGGTATATGTATTTTCGCATACATTTAGTATATACTTATGTTACACCATGGGTTAAGCTAATTTAGGTAGCATTATATTTAGATTGTTGCATTGTTTAATGTTTTGTTGTGTCATTTAATAAGGGTGTTTAAGCTTACAGTCCCATGGAGGGGATCTTCCTAAAAAAATTTAATGGGTGTTGTTGAAATTTTTTAAGAGTATCTTAAAGCAAGTGGTCCCATGAATTTTATAGTGCAACTTAAGCTTAAAAATTTAAGCTCCAAAATTTATGGAAGATGGTCTCATTAAATTTATTATTTTATATGTTTAATTCAACAAAATATATTAAAAAAGTAAAATGATAAAAATTAATTAGCAAGAATCTAAACAAGTGGTAGAAAAATTCTTAAGCTGGTGGGGGAAATTTCTAGCCCATTCCCAAATGCACTAGCTTAAAATTACAAACCAAAAAGTAGAGGATCGTATTTATCAAAAAAATATCCCCTTGCTCCATAAAAATAGCTCTTGAAGCCCCTCCATGGGACCAGAGCCCAAGGATAGTTATGGGTGTTCATCCTCATCCACATGGGTAGTAAGTTTTTTTTATCCCTTAGTTGCATTTCCTATAAATACTATCCATTCACACGTAGAATATATATTGGGTTGATTTATTGATTACACATGGTTGCACTATTGTACTTTGCATCCTCATTGATATGGAATAGCTATTGAATTGCTTGCTCAATCTTCTACTATCTTGAACAATTTGGTTATGTGACTAGTTCTTTACATCAAATCTTGGGTGATTTCATGGGCATGTATGCAAACTTTACATGATATCAGAGTAACTATGTGTGAGATTGACATATTATCAAAGCATTTATGTAATAGATATGTGTCAAATCTAAGAAACCTTACACAATTTATCTTCGCCTATACCTAGCTTCTAGATAAGTGTGATGTTCATAAACACCTTAAGGATTTGCTATAAGAAAAATTAAAGTATGAAACCTCACTTACATCAAATCAAACCTCATTACTAATTTTTCAAGATTAAAAACACATAATATAGTTATACAAAAAGCCTCAATGTTGATGTAGCACATCTATTAATGATGATCAAATAGTCGATATAACTACTTGAATATGCTTTAGGATGAGCCTTTTTGGCAATCAATGCATTCTCCCTAATGAATTATTTGGAAGGTGTATCAACCTTGCATCCTAATGTTTGTATTTATTTGTTATTTTTCTTGTATGAAAAAGAGGGCATTCCATTTTGAGGTGGTGTTATTTATCATGTGTCAAATATTTTGTAATGTGTGTAAAAATTTGTAAGAGCATCTAAGGTCACCATGATATGTAAGAGCATATTCTAACATTGAAAAATGGGATTTATTTATGACTTATTATTACACACATGAGAGCATGATTATGGAGGAGTTACATTAAAATCTTGACAAACATTGTGATAGTCTATGATGCATGTTATAGGGAATCTTTGAATGGATTTGAAAATACCTTAATGAAGTTCTCAAATTAAAGATTTACAAATGATAGATTCTATGACAAATTATGATAGTTTTAAGAGCATATTCTTTTTTTTTCTAGAAGACCATTACCAACTTAAGCAACAAAATTTGGGCTCTTGATATGGCACCAGTTTTGGGTCATAGTTTGTTGGATGTATTATTGGCATTGATGTCAAATGAGAGAATAGAAGAACTATTGTCATCATATTGTTGTTGTAAAAGGAGGATCAATATAGAAGATATATGTCAGGGAGAATTAAACAAAAAAGGAAAATATTTATTGTATTTTAAAGTTAAAATGGACCGACCCAAATTGCACTACATTGGCACCCATATTGGGTGAAATTGTCCCTCTTTGATATGGGTCAGCCATTCATGGTGTGTCACCCCCTTTGGTGGAATTATTTTATTATTATTATTATTTTTATTTTGGGCCAACCCCTCTTGGAAGGATTGCCCCTCTTGGAGGAGTCACCCCTCTTGGGTGAAGAGGCATAAGGGGGATATAAATAAAATATGTGATGGGAAAAGATAAGCAAGCAATTAAAGATATCATTTATGTTACAAGTAAATTTTTGAAGACGAGTATACATGTGAAGAAAATAGCAAGAAGACTTTTTATGGAGTTTCAAATGATTAGCATCCATTGAAAAAGCAATATTCAGGAAGGCAAAACTTTATCTATTTAGAAGTTGGTGTCTCTCAATAGAAAAGATTGGTGTGAGTGTCTCTTGCTAAGTTGCTGCTTAGTGGTGGAGATTGGTGTCTCCAATGCATTGGTGCCTACAAATATTTGTAAGATATTTTTTATCTTTGGTTGGATTTGGACAATAGATCCAAGCAGTCATTCTCTTTGGTTTTCTCCCAAAAGGGTTTCCATGTACATCTTGTGCCTATTAATTGTTAAATCTTGTGTTATTGTTATTATTGTGGTTGTTGTATTTTAATAAGTAAAAGTTTATCTTATACTGATTCACCCCCACTCTTATTATAAGTGTGTGTGCTTATCATAGTTTTGGCACATGGTTTTGGAAAACCACACTCAATTTTTTATTTAATATATTGTTTTGTTCATTTAATGCTAGAGATGAAGGTTTCATGGTGAGTTTCATAGATATTATTATGCTATCGAAATTGATTTAGATCTATTGTTGGTGATACTTTTATAAGGCTCATAATTAGCAAGTATATTTTAACCATGTGATTACTAAATAGTAAATTGTGATCCTAAATGTTTATCAACCCTAAATATGCAAAAACAACAATAATGCAATGAAAGAAAACACAAAGGGACACCTCAAGATTAGCCTAAGAAATTGTTAAAGAAAAGAAATAAGTTAAAATAAAGATTACAAGACGATTATACCTTCTTTGCTGCTAAAATTCTTTGGTTGGCCCTTGATTTGGATTGTTTTGTATGCTCCTTAGATGGCTATTAATGTATCTAAATGCAACATTAAGTAGATGGTGGGATGCAAATGCAAAATGGCTAAAATGGATGGCTAGATGAGAGAAAAATGAGTGCACAAAATGACAGCATAAGGTTGCAAAATGGCTAAGTGTTGAAAATGCCTTAGAGGAAGGGGTATTTATAGAGAAATTTGAATTCTCTAGAGAATTCAATGGTTGAGATTGAGCCACCAAGGTCAAGATGTAGGGCTATGGTGAGTTGAGGACTCACAAGCCCTCACATCTTGACATGTGGAATGTGAAGTGGCTAAGGGTGAGATGATGTGTAGGTGATGTGGAAGGAGAGTACATGATGTGGAGGAAGGACAAGTACCTTCCAAGTACCTTGGGGAGTGAGAATATTTCCTCAAAAAGGAACTTCTTGTCCCCAAGTGAGAATTAAAGTGACATTTGAGGAATTTTGGAATTCCTCAAAAATCTCCATGGGAAATGAGAAAGTGGTTGGAGAAATAAATGTGAATTAAAACTTCACTTTCTTAGGAGAGTCTAATGGATAAGAGAGGGTCTCCAAAAAGGTGGGAGTTGGTCACATGTGGATGAGGTGACAAGTCCCATGTTCTAGAAGTCTTGGAAGGATAAAATGTGAATTAAGAATTCACATGGAGAGAAGAGAGACCTGTGATGAATAAATGTGAATTAAAAATTCACATGGGAAAGAGGGTCAATGGCAAGAAAGGCAAATAGAAAGGTTGACTAAAAAGGGATGCTAAATGTGGCTAATGACTTTGATTAAGGTTGTGCAAATATTTGATTAGGGTAATTAATGAGAGATTAGAATCAAGTGGCAAATGAAGGAGGATGTGACATTAATCCTTGATTACGAGGATGCACATCTGAATCGTGAATTAATTAAATTAATCTAGATTAGAGAGGGATTATGGAGGATGTGACAAGGAGAGAGAAAAAGGAAGAATTTTAAATTGATTTTATTCAAAAAGATTAGATGACTAAATTAAATAAATTGATGTATTTATTTAATTCAGAGAAGGAAAAGATGTAAGGTAAAGCATTTAATTGTTAAATTAAATACTTTAATAACTTTAGGCGGGAAGTGTAATATTAATTAAATTAATTAATATTGACAAAATGGATTAATAAAGAGGTAAATTTGATCGTATGGGAGCAATCAAATTTGGATGTCTACAAGTATATTGAGTTGCTTTGGAATATAGGTTTTTTTTTTTCAAAATGGTTTTACCCACATAAACCATTGTACTATGGTATATTTCTTTTGCATTATTTTCCTTGTAGCTATATGATCTAAATTATCTTTGCATGTGGATCCTCTCAAATATTAGTATAGGAAGCATAGTCTACACCTTGATTTCTTATCATTTGGTATAAGAGCTTGATCATCTCGGCTCCTAGGTGTTAGGGTAAAGGTTTTTTTATCTAATATATGATTTCACTAAAAGCTTGCATAGAAGGACATTTTACTGCAATAAAATGCCAAGCATGTTGAGGATAGAGATGGAGAAATTTACCAACACTAACTTTTAGTTGTGGAAGCTTAACATGGAGGATATGCTTGTAGACAAAGAATTATGGGTTGTTATATCTAAATCTAAACCAATTATAATGTCACAAACTAACTAGGATCTATTGGATAAAAAGATGAAGGGCCTCGTTAGGTTTTACTTGGTAGATTTAGACTTATTTAATGTACTTGAAGAGCCCACCTCAAAATTTCTTTGGAAGAAGCTAGGAGATTTATATCAGGCTAAATCCCTAGTTAACATTGTTATTGAGAAAGAAGATTTATACCTTATGAATGGATGATCATGATTTTATGGCTATATAAGCATATTTAATATGACGATGACCCATTTTTGTAATATCCCAAACTTTAACCCAAGACATTAACAAAACAACCATCGAACAAATAATTTTTTATCTTGCAAATGTAATATTCACATGTTACATTACATACTAACATGTGCATAAGGTGTCATGACTACGCACAAAGATACATAAGATAATCACCACCATGTACCAAGCATGGTGGTATATCAAGAAGACTTCACAAAACATGGGATAAATTCCCACAATAATCATGTAAGAATATGGAGCTTTCTCCACTATGAAGATTAGACATGAGTCCATGATCTCATTTCCTTGCAAACATGTGGAGTAGGATGAGAGCAACACCTTCTTCATATTCATTCCAAGAATACACAAACAAAACTCAAACACTTAGGAATTCTAATACAAGAGGTAGGTCAACTAGGAGGTACAAGCCCTCGACCAATTAAATTAACAACCAATATATTTCATGCCAAGGCATACTTTCTAATGTAAAATGAGAAATAAATTATAAGGTACCACATATTTCAATAAAAGTGAGATGATAGGTGTTGGTTGACAGATTTTCCACCTTAGTTTCTACTCCATTTTCCCATAATAGTGACAGCCTGACCAACAGTTGAGTCACTTGCAATGATTGTTGCAAGCGCTCTCTGCTTGTTTTACAAGGCGCGACTACCTTCGAATGGTTTGCAATGAATGAGAAGATGGGGTATGCTTTTAACCCGAAAGAAAAAAACGTAAACTACCATCTACCCATAACCATGAAATAAATAGATGTGAAAACTAATTTAGATTCGAGTGAATGCAGAAAAATGACACAAAGTTCACCTGTCCACACCCACGGACGATATTTAGGGAAGGAAAGAACAACAAATTATTTTCAAACGCAATTTAATCCAAATCCAAAGTTTTAGAATTAAATGCATATACATCCCATTATAATAGAATGACATTGAAGAATAACCACAAGGAAACACAGTTCATTGCCATTTAAAGAAAACATTAAGAAATTCAAAGATTTGAAAAATATCTTCTTTATTTTCTCCATAGCCAAAACATGAGTTCACAGACTCACTATTTTTGTACAATGAAACTGCATGAAAGGATCACCTAGCTACTCCCCTATTCCCTCCAAAATAGCTAAGATCCCCTTTCCCGAAAGTTTTTGTCTTTATATAATTTCCCAAACCAAAAATGTAACTAAATGTAACTATTCATAATGGTCTTTAAAGTAACTGTTCTCAAGAAAGTGACCTTAAACAAAAACAGTTAAGTTATACCAAAATTGGGTTATCACCACTAATTACAAAAAAATGCCATGCAAAGCAAGAGAATTAAACTGCCATAGGTGGTGGAGCGTTCTCCACAACCAATCGTATCTCCATAAAAAGGTTGTGCATCTCAGTGCATTCTTCTTCTTCTTTTAGGACAAAGATTACCCTGTGATATTGGGCGTAGTTGGTCTTCTCCTTCCAGGAAAATGTGCACAATTGGGAGATAATATCAATTTTCTCTTCCTCGAGCTAGTTCAAGTCAAGTTGCAAGATGGGTAAAGGTTCGCCATCCCACATTTCATCACTCGTAGGAAGCCCCATTTTGAATTTTCCTTGGTCAATAAGAAAATAGGACTTAGCAGTACCGTCGCCTTTCTCTATAAACAAGCTTATTCAATTACGTGGGTAGGTAATGATGACCTTTAATCTATCAATATTTGTGCTACCACCTTAATGAGCTTCATTACATTTTCCATTTAAGAGGTCTAATTAATGCATCATTGATTAAGGAGCAGGCCTTAGGATTGAGCTTGCATTTTGTAACTCTCGAAAAGACAACCACATGATACGTCGTACAAGTAATTTAATGAGCTAGCGGTGTTTTGAAAACCAAGGAGATTGCTTAAAAGTTGTGGGGTCGCGAAAAATCCGAACTGTAGAACTGCATGTCTGGGGTTCTAAGATTTGAAGAACTTCTAATACACCAATTATTAGAAAAGGATGAAGAGAAATAAGGATCGGGTTGTCGGGTTATTATGCAACTTTCGAACCTCGCGACTTGGTTATGAAAATGCAAGGTCGGACGACAAAGGTTATGAAATTGGAAAGGACCACGACTACAAATGAATTAAACACATGGAATGAAGACCATTCTAATTTAGGAAAGGGAAATTGCATGTTTTGAAATTTAGAGGGTAACATTGGCTTTGATTAGGGATGAGGACTACAAAGGACGAAGCAAGGAACCCAGAATCTCAAGCATGGACCGATGCATAAATTCATTGGGCTACAAAGTTGGAAAGCACAGGGGACAAAGGAGACAAGACGCGATAGGAAAGGAAACAACTATGCTACCAGCACCACAAAAACTCCTAATATGTACATGGTCATGAGACCCTACCTCAGATGACTCCAGAATAGTCATGCAAATCCATTAACGGGCTGGGAGAAATAGTTGCCATTGCCAAATAATGTTGGATGAATGAAGAGCTAACAAGCAACCAGCTATCAACTAGCAACCATCACAATCAAATTCATAAGAATGGCTTCACATAAAGATTCTTTGGATATGATTTGGTGTTGAAAAAGCCACTCTTCATTGTATCCTTTTGCAATTAAGTGACTCACATCAATGTTTCCCATCATATGATTACCAACATTTGTCTACATGACCCTAGATGTAATTTCATAATACTCTTGATTTTTCCAACCCTGAGAGATCAGCCCTCAAATCAGGAAACCTTCATACAAACCATCAAAGAAAGACCCGTTTTTGGTGCCATATGTGTAGGTGACTGCATTGTTTAAATTTTTTGAATCCTAACTTGCATCATACGCCTCATCATGTTCCTGCATACAATCAACTATTTTGGTAGCTGATAAAGAATCATTCAAATTATCAGAAGGCCAATCATCAATTCTATGCAAAACTGGAAATGTGTTAGGCTGAGATGGGTGTTACAAATAACTTTCTTGTGACATGAAATCACCCCAAGCTAAAACAATCTCCTCTTTTTATATGGGTTTTGACTCAACAACTTTACCACGCTCATTTACAACTTGTAAATCAGACGTAATGACATCTTCTCTACATAGGAATTCATCTTCAGATGTATTAAGACACCAATTTGGAATATCAACAATATCAGACTTAGCACATTCATCCATTTGCTCATTTTTTTCAAAGCTATCATGTCTACTTACATCACTATCATCCAATCTTTGCTTAAATTTTTTGGCATTCAGATTTTCGAAATGGAAGGATTCAAAGATAAAATAATTTTTGACCTTTTTGTTGCAGCCATGTTTCAGTGTCATCTTGCTCAAGAAATCTGAAAGCTTCATACTCAGCTTGCATGAAAATTGGAAAAGAAACATTCAACACCTCATTTGTATGTTGGGTATCCCCAAATTGCTCTTCATCACTGGCAAAAGTAAATGTTTACATTTCTATAGCAGACAAGGATGACAAAGCAACACTATTCGCATTACCCTCATTATACTTTACATCATGGGAGGATGGTCCATTCTCTTCACCATTCAAGGGATTTCCAGGCTCATGATGCAAATAATTAGCTTTGATTCTTCTAGCTATATGAGGCTCAATTTCTACAACACTTTCCTTATCTCTACCAAAGTGCTTTGAATCAAAAATAGTGAGGTTAAGACATTCAACAAAAAGAGGCTACATATATTGGAAATCTATAGGCTAAGACATTTGATTTTGTATGATAGGCTTCCTTATAATTTTGTTACTCAAACTATTTATAACCTGATTTTTTTTCCATAAACCACTTAAAATCATATCATCTTCAATTTTGACAACCTCTTCTTGTGCAATTTTAATATCATTTACTTTACACCTTTTCAAACAAAACTAAACATTCAGGTGTAAAGAAGAAATAAAAGTGCAAAGTTGCAGTTGCTTACTTGGTTGAATGGAAGTAGGGATTTTTCTGAACAACTAGTTGAATCTATCCATAAAATCTCTGATGGATTCTCCTTCTTGCTTGTGAATATTGAAAAATTGATTCAGCAGAGTAGCCTCGTCAACAAGACTTTTATATCTTGCCAAGAACTTAGTCTTCAATGAATCCCAATCAGTTATGCATTTATCTTCCAAATAAAAAAACAAATATGCTGCAGGTCCAATCAAAGATTCAACGAATAATCGGAAAAAGACATCTTCTTCACTTACCCCCAAAATGCCACATGCAACTATGAAAGCCAGAATGTGTTTTTCAGCATCTTAAGAACCTTCTCCACTAAATTTTGGAAAATAATTTCTTGAGATCCTTTAGGAAATGGTGAGTATATAGGCAAAGAAAGAGGACCAAAATGATTTCCCCATGGTTGGGAAGAAACCAACGCCATAATGTAATTCTGAAAATTAAATCAGCATAGGTCTTCACTAGAACATAATCGTTTCTTAGTACATTTCATCTCATAGAGCTGCTAGCCTCCGTTCTTAGGGAGGCACCTTCAAATTTATGGGAATAGAAAACACCAAGACGTCGATTCCTTTTCCCAACAGAGTCACCAAAAATATGTTGGTTGTCAAATTTTCCACCTTAGTTTATACTCCATTTTCCCATAATAGTGACAGCCCGACCAACAGTTGAGTCACCTGCAATGATTGTTGCAAGTGCTCTCTGCTTGTTTTACAAGGCACAACTACCTTGGAATGGTTTGCAATGAATGAGAAGACGGGGTATGCTTTTAACCCGAAAGCAGAAAAGGTAAACTACCATCTACCCATAACCATGAAATAGATGTGAAAACTAATTTAGATTCAAGTGAATGCAGAAAAATGACACAAAGTTCACCTCTCCCACACCCACGAACGATATTTAGGGAAGGAAAGAACAACAAATTCTTTTCAAACGCAATTTAATCCAAATCCAAAGTTTTAGAATTAAATGCATATACAACCCATTATAACAGAATGACATTGAAGAATAACCACAAGGAAACACAATTCATAGCCATTTAAAGAAAACATTAAGAAATTCAATGATTTGAGAAATATCTTCTTTATTTTCTCCATAGCCAAAACATGAGTTCACAGACTCCCTATTTTTGTACAACAAAACTACATGAAAAAATCACCTAGCTACTCCTCTATTCCCTCCAAAATAGCTAAGATCCCCTTTCCCAAAAAAATTTGTGTCTATATATAATTTCCCAAACCAAAAATGTAACTAAACGTAACTGTTCATAATAGTCTTTAAAGTAACCATTCTCAAGAAATTGACCTTAAACAAAAATAGTTACGTTATACCAAAATTGGGTTATCACCACTAATTACAAAAAGATGTCATGCAAAGCAAGAAAATTAAACCGTCGTAGGTGGTGGAGCGTTCTCCATATCCAGTCGTATCTCCATAAAAAGGTTGTGCAGCTCAGCACGTTCTTCTTCTTCTAGGACGAAGATTACACTATGATATTGGGTGTAGCTAGTCTTCTCCTTCCAGAAAAGTGTGTGCAATTGGGAGATAATATCAATTTGCTCTTCCTTGAGCTAGTTCAAGTCAGGTTGCAGGACGGGTATAGGTTCGCCATCCCACATTTCATCACTCATAGGAAGCCCCATTTCGAATTTGCCTTGGTCGATAAGAAAACAGGACTCAACAGTACTACCACCTTTCTCTGTAAACAAGCTTATTCAATTACGTCGGTAGGTAATGATGACCTTTAATCAATATTCATGCTACCACCTTAATGAGCTCTATTACACTTGCCATTTAAGAGGTTTAATTAATGCATCATTGATTGAGGAGCAGGCCTTAGGATTGAGCTCGCATTTAGTAACTCTGAAAAGACAGCCACACGATACACCGCACAAGTAATTTAATGAGTTGGTGGCATTTTGAAAACCAAGGAGATTGCTTGAAAGTCGCAGCGTCACAAAAAATTCAAACCGTAGAACTGCATGTCGTGGGTTCTTAGATTTCAAGAACTTCCAATACACCAATTATTAGACAAGGATGAAGAGAAAGAAGGATCAAGTCGTCAAGTTATTATGCAACTTCTGAACCTCACGACTTGGTTATGAAAATTCAAGGTCAGGCGACAAAGGTTATGAAACTGGCAAGGACCACGACTACGAATGAATTAAAGGCATGGAATTAAGACCGTTCTAATTTAGGAGAGGGAAATTGCATGTTTTAAAATTTAGAGGGTAACAATAGGAAAACTAAGAAAATCCAAGAGAATAACTTTCATTTAGGAATTTTCTTTAAAAATGCAAATAAGTGTTTGACGTTCGATGATAGAGGACAACAAAACATAAGACAAACACCAATTCACATACGTTGAATAGTACAAAACTTGTAATATAGTCTCATTTTTTCATTGTATTCCTATAGAAGTGTCTAGAATATGACTTCTTCAGAAGTATCTACTTAGGACCACTTTGCAGACTTCTCCAAGTAATTGCCTCCATCTAACTTAGTTCTTAAACAAGGTATTCAACCCTAATTAGTCAGACAAGTCCTAAGAATCCAACCACAAGGATTTCATCTTGCACATAAATAACACACCTATAACAATAGTAAGAAAATTGGAACATTCATAGAACTTCTCAAAATATCTCAAAACACCATCATTACACTCCTATACATATGGACACACACATGTGATAGAGATGGTAGGTAAACTACAAATATAACTTGTTGGTGATCTAAGATGTGAACCCCAAATCCCTAAGGTTTCATAATATCCCAAATGTGAGGGGTGTCAAACATAGGAAGCTTAACAAAAACCTATATTCAAGTTGGGCAACTTAGGACCAATTGTTGAGGAGGATAAGACCCCCTTCACTTATGGCTCTACAAAACCAAGGGGGTTTCCCTGAGTTGTTGGATTGGTTGATGAAATTATGATTCAACACTTCCTTACTATTAGGAAAAATAGTGTCTCAACCTTGCAATTATAATAGTTTAATATATTTGAGCAAGGTAGGTTGCAAGGGGGAGTATTCCCTGGTGGAGATTCGGGAGCAGCACCCTCAAAAGCCACATTTTATATATATTATAATTTATAAATATGGATCATTCATCATTAGGTCACAAACCTAATGGTAGAGATTATATTACCTTCTCTTTCCCTAAAAGACAACCCTATTTTATGAGGGCATTGTATTACGATTATGTATTGCACTATTGTATTATGTGTGTGAGTCTGATAGTTGTTGACTCACCTCTAAATCTTTGGTTGGTGACACTCATACAAGAAGATTTCTCTACAAGTATATATTATAAAAAAATAGGATAATATATTGGGTTCCTTTTGGAGTGAGGGGTTTTCTCTCGAAAGGGTTTTCTCCATGTAAATCACTATGTTGCGGTATGGATGGTATTTATGTTTATTTATGTTTAATTTGTGTAATTATTATAAAGATGTGAAAATTTTTGCATAACCCTCCTCTCAAGATTAGTGTAGAAAGTTGTTTCGCTACCCTAGCTTCCTTACACTTACAACAAACTATACACATTGCATAGTGTATCCCAATACTAGTGTCACAATATACCTGTGTTAGTTTGAATATGCAAGGTTTAGCACCTTATTAAATAGATGATTTTCAATATAAGTTTTTGAGGATGTGTTTTATGATAACCTCTTATGCTATAATATACACTCAAACATGGCAGTTGGAACAAACACACAAATAAAATTGACAAGGTGTAAATTGATGTATTTTGAGTGTGTTGAGGATGATGGGGAGAGAAATCCAATCATAGACTAGTGCCTTTATCTATTGGGGTGTAAATAATGATGTATTACACATTGAGTGTGTTGAGGATGATGGGGAGAGAAATCCAATCATAGACTAGTGCCTTTATCTATTGGGCAACAAAATCTATGAATTTAATCAAACATGTAACAATTGAAACTAAGGTAATGCCTTAATCAAGACACCACAAAAGATTTCCTTTCATAATACACATGCAAGCTAGACTCTATACATACATTTAGAAAATAATAAGTAGATGAAAAATACTAAGCAAGTCTACTTCGTGATCCATGAACATGCCCATGCATTTCCTTTGATATGTTGAAAAGATACCTTACAAAGGCTTTGCAAGGATTTCACAAACTTCTGATTGACCAACTAAATAAGATATATCTAAAAATTATCATACATAAGGAGAGACTCAACTAAGTTTGATACTATTATTAATCACTCGATATTCAAGGTTTACAAGATGTTATTAAAAAATTGGGATAAACCCATATCATTAAAATAAAAAATGCACTACCCAGGATTGGAATTTTAAACCCTAGGGCTTCTTGTGAGTATTTTCTTTTGCTAGTTTTTCCACTGCTCCTCCTTCATCCAAGCTTCTATATTTTGATATCCTTTGTTGTCTCTTAAAAATAGACACTAAGGTAGATATACCTGTAAGGAAGCTAAGGTAGGAGAACAACTTCCTACACTAATCTTCAGGGGAGGATAATGCAAAACTTTACAGATCTTTAACAGTTATAGAAAAATAAACATAAGTATCATGCATACCACAACACAGTGATTTGCGTGGGGAAAATCCTTTTGAGAGAAAAACCTCACACTCCAAAAGTCGCCCAATATATTATTTAGAAATCAAAAATATTACAATATACTTGCAAAGCAAGCTTCTCACTGGAGTATCACCAACTAGAGATCCAAAGGCAACACGACCGCTATCAGACTCTTAGAATACATCACAATACACAAATATAATACAATTCCCTCATAAAATAGGGTTTCCTTCTAGGGCAAGTCAAGCTAATAAAATATTGATCATCAAATCTAAGACCTAATGATGAATAGTCTAGATTTATAATAATAAAATATAAATAAAATTTTCCTTTTGGGAGTGCTACCCTCAAGCCCCCATCGGGGCGTGCTTCCCCCGAATCCCTCATGGGGGGGAAACCCCTTGCACCCCCTTGTTTTTGACGTATCAACAATACCTTATGTTATTGCAAGGTTGAGACACATTTTCCCAACAATACCCACACCAAGAGAGCATACATAATGTCAGAAGGCCATACTACACAAGAAACCCTAACCATGAGCATAACCAATACCCATGCAACATATGTCCTATGTAAACATTCCTTTGAAACTTGTCATGTCTAAACATTGATGATGCATAGATTTGAGTGTGAAATTGAGTAAAATTTCTCATGAAATCTATAGAAATCACATCTAGGAAGTGTTTGAACTGAAAAAATAAACAACTACAAACAATAAATGAAACAAGCATCGTCATTCTTCCTCAATCCATGCTAAAATGTATTTAATATCATTTTGTAGCTTTCTTGGATCGATATTTGGTGGTTGTGGATGTTGGTGAGAATTAATAATGCTTCCTAGTTGTAATTGTGCCTTCTAGATTCTATCGGTAAAGTATTGAGCTTGGGACTACCATCGCGCCAAAGAGAAGACATTAAATCATTTGCAACCCTGAAGAGCCTTGTCCAATGGGCATTAGTGTCATGCCTCGTTTGTATTGCATGCTAATGAGGAAGAGGAGGAAGAGAAACTTTCACTACTGAATTTGGCTCCATTTTCTGACAGATGTTCATCGGTCATTCGATAAATATTTGTCAGAAAAGTGAAGAAATGACGAAAACAATTCCAACGATGCATTAAATGTCAAAATAACGGCGTTGATTCGTCGGTCGTTGGCATTATAAAATGACTCAGATGTTCGTCAAAATATCGACGAAAAATTCATGTACCCACCAACAAATTACAACCAAAATGCAATTGCAATGGCTCTTCTGAAGCATCGAAACAACACCAAAAGTTCATCGCCATTTTGACAAAATGGGCAAGGAGTTACGACAAATCCTTTGTCACAGCTAAGCAACTTCGTCGGACCTTTTATGTGATTCGTCGGTAGTGTTCGTCAAAATTGTGACAAAATGGGCAAGGAGTTATGACAAAGCCTTTGTCATAGCTAAGCAACTTCGTTGGACCTTTTTTGTGATTCATTGGTGTCCTTCGTCAAAATTGCGACGAAATGGGCAAGGTGTTATGACGAAGCCTTCATTGCAGCTAAGCAACTTCGTCAGACTTTTTTTGTGATTCATCAATGGACTTCGTCAAAATTGTGACGAATTGGGCAAGGAATTACGATGAAGCCTTCGTCGCAGCTATAGCAACTTCATCGGACCTTTTCGGTGATTCGTCAGTGGCTTTTGTCGAAATTACGACAAAACAATGCAATTTTTTTTTAAAAAAATATTCATTGAAATGTACCATCGCGAAGACTCTTGGCGATGACCACCGAAGCCAACCCATCAGTGAGAGATCAATCATCGGCATAGAATAGAAAGCTCACTCTGATAGTCCATGTCTTGATGATGACTTCCGTCAGCAAGACAAATCCAATGTCACACCGATCTGACCTCTTCAGGAGTTTTGAACATTGCTGGTTATCAACAAGACATTATGAGGGTCTCACCGATTAAACAAGTTTTTAAGAGCAAGTAAACAAATGGAACCTATTAATTTTCTTATTTTGGGGTTCTTTAAATTATAGAATAGATACCATCTTCTTGTGTATAGTGTACTTATATTCAGATTTGAATTTGAGACCAATTGTCATTACACATTCCATTTTACTTGCATAGAGTATTCTATAAGCAATATATTGATAATGCCAAATGATTTATGGTGTTGTACAACTCTACCTATCATCATAGTTCTGTTGTTCCCATCAAGAGAATCCTACAAAGACAAGTTCACAATACCAAGTCAAATAATATGAAAAAGACTTACTTCCATACAAATTAAATGATTATTCTCACAATGGAAATTGTCTAATTACAACAATAATTCCATGAAAGGTTATCCATGTTTCATAAGAGATGACTGATCATACATACAGAATGCAAGATGCATAGAAAAAACATTACACTTGAGAACAACCAAGGGCTAACAAGGGAAGGAGTTAAGAAACGTCTGGATTTGAAGAGAAAATGTGTAGGGAAAATGTTGAGCAATGTCAAGAGAACAGAGCTTGTAGAACATATTCTTGACCTAATCAAGCTCTTGAACAACTTAAACAAAATTAAAATACTAACACATACATGAGACATGTAATGAACTTCCAATATCTGCTATCTTTTTCTTTTCTTTTTTGTATTGAAAATAGTTTAAGATCCATTACATATCATGAAAATGTCTATTCGACATTAGGATCAATACAACATCAAAGCATTTCCATAACAGGAAATATACCATATCAGTACTTTACACAGTAAGAAAGAAACCAAAAAGCATCAGTTGTTTTGAAAACTAGCATAGACAATACAAATTATTGTTAACAGCACCATAGGTTGCTACTATTCAAATCAGCATAAACAATACATAGTGTTGATTACATTCTCCTCATTGTTGACTTCTTCAATATCAAGGTTCGCCATTGTTTCTCCTTGGGGGTCCAACTGCTGGGGGCCGCGCTGTCTTTTTGGGCTTGCAACTTCATCAATTTCTCTTTGGAGCTCATCAAATGTCTGTTGGAACAACACAGTCTCTTCCAAGCTCAACCTATAGGCGGGTCCACTTCTCAGATCCTCTCTGGTATTGTTAGCAACACCTTCAGTTATTGACTTCAAGAAATTCTCCATTGAGATCTCCACAAGAGTTGAAACGTGCAGAGCAACAAAGTAGAAAGTGAGTCTCTTGCAAGACTCAGTAAGTACCCTCTTGATACCCTTAAATTTATCATCATTTCTCACCGACCATAAATGCCACATGATCTCATTGGATAAGAAATACCAAAATAGCTTACAATCAAACTTGAGCTTGAAATTACAAAACAAAATATCATGCCAATTAATTTTACCATTGCTATTCCAGACCTTCAGCTTATGGCAGAATAAGTACCAAATTTCCTGAGCATAAAAACATTCAAAAATAATATGTTTGATAGTTTCCGGAGTCCTCCAGATACTACAGATTTCAACACTTTCATGGTTAGATTTATAGGGATCTATCTTTTTCATTAATGCAGAGGTAGGTAAAGGAGAAATAATTATAATTGTAACACTATTTATAGTCTAGTAAATTATGTTCGTAATTTGTGTTCAATGGACCTCAATTTTATCATTATATTGCCCATCTAATACCATATTTTAATCCATGGTTCAACTATCTCAGATCTAAAGAATCAACTTCAATTAACCATTTAAAGTACTATAAAATAATGTAAGACTTTTACTTGAGAAAGATTGGGTACACTTGTAGGATTAAAGTTCTCTCAATCATCGGGATTTATTGGCACACAGACACAACCTGCAACATATGAAGTAATGGATGACTACAAGTTAGTGAAATGGTCCTTAATATGTGAGTGGTTTGCAAATTGATTGGTAGAAAATAAGGTTACAAACAGATCTACATGAAAAAATATGAGGACAATCTATTGTAATCATCAAAATAGATGAAAAGTGCAAAGGAAAGAGTCGAGGTACATCTCTAGAGCCTAAAAAAACACATGCAAGAAACATAAAAAAAAGAAAAAACCAATTTTTGGATTAATACAAAATGGTGCCTTCGGCAAGTGATTCATCTGCTTTCACACCGACATATAGGACATTAAGAATATTTTAGTCTTCTCTCAGGAAATTAACTACTTACGTATCAAAACCTTAAAACCAATATTATATACCTCCATGTTCACCGAGGGTAGGTATAAGTTATAAAGCGTAAATTCTTCAATGCAATGCCAAAAAATATCAATGTGTGTGTAGGGTTTGTATTACTCAAAATATCATTTCAACGCCTAAGTAAAAATAACAAAAATGATGTTTTAAATTTCAATTCTCACATAGGTTCTCTTATTGTTGCACACATGCATATACAGCATTATTCGAGTCAAACTATTCAACATTAGTGATTTAATTAGCTATGATGGAAAGTTGTTTTGACATAATCCATCATCTTTTACATATCTTTATTCACTCCTAGAGCTTCAGAAAAATTTGTGTAAATGAGACAGAAATGTGAATTTTTTATGACAAAGAAAATTCTTAAAAGGAGGGGGGAGAGAGAAAAGGGTAGGGGGCAAGAGAATTCTTGAATGTATAGCAAAGTATAACATTTTGATCATTATAACAATGAAACGAATCTTAAGTTTGAAGCATTAATATCATTTACAACATTTATGATCAAGAATGAATGTAAGTAGAGAAACTTTGCATACCTACAGATGGTACAAAATTCCATGGTTAAACTGAATCCTCCCATCAACAACAAGATCCAAATATTCGTGTATCTATCTCAATCGAGCCTCTCAACCCTTCAAAGCTACCAATTTTTCCACTAACCTGTTATGCACAAAAGTCAAATTTTAAAGTTATGTCACCACTAAAAACAAAATAAATAGAGCTTTGAAACCAAATCCACACACAACACAATGTGGTATTCATACAAAGCCATGCAAACAAACTAAACTTAGAACATTGGAATGGAAACAACTTCAAATTATGATGCAGAGCATGGATTCAGTGGTATAAAGAACCATTTTTCGCTGCCACCATAGTGCAGTGTTAGCACTTTCTTTCATCTTTGCATATTGCTTTGATGCTTCAAACGATGCATCTCTTATATTGAAAAAGTGCATTACCTTATTGAGCTTCTCTTTGTTTCGAGAATAGTTTAATATTCTCTACTTAACAGGGCCAACCATGTGATGGTGGAAGCTCATTTGGTTCCTCCCCCCCCTACCCCTCCCATCACTCTCAATTCCCCACATACCCAATCATATAACATTAATCATTCATTCATCCATTAATAACATATAACATTCATTCAT